>VMDR010006958.1:0-42836 GCA_007922815.1 Macrotus californicus | reverse complement strand
GGGGAGTGTGGGGGGAAGGGGTGTGCAGGGAGGGGGGTGGGGGGAGGAGATGGGACAATTGTAATAGCATAATCAATAAAATACATTAAAAAAAAAAATCTACATGGGTAACAGGCAGACTGGCATGCTACCCAAACAAAGGTATTTCACTTCGTATAATAAATTTAAATCAATAAAAGCACTTTCTCAGAACTCTAAAATACCCTATACATGTTAAAATTAGCTTCACAGATAACATTACCACTATGTTCTTTGA
Organism: Macrotus californicus; assembly: GCA_007922815.1. Lineage (NCBI taxonomy): Eukaryota > Metazoa > Chordata > Mammalia > Chiroptera > Phyllostomidae > Macrotus > Macrotus californicus. Next base: position 42,580 of record VMDR010006958.1, on the reverse strand, counting down.
GATTAAAATGTAGCTGACAGGGATTCCAGCTAATTTTAAGAAAATAAATCTGATTCATATAGTTTCTTATTTGGTTTAAGACACCCTGTTCTTAAATGTCATCTTTTAGACAATGTTTGTTTGGTTTTTTCCTTAATCCCAGCAAGTGCCAACCATGCTGGTGACTACCAAAGATAACTCTACCCAGCCTTTTAGGTGTAGGGAAGCAGCAGTTAAACACAGGAGAATCAACACTGAAAACATGGTAATACTTCAGGGCTTTAGTGGAGAAAACAAAATAAGTTCGTTGGATTCTGTGAAAGGAAAAGATGCACACACAAGCACACAGGCACACACAGGCATGCCCTACGTTCTCTGTCTTCTTGACTTGACAGATGCTCTGCTATTCTTTAAGGAATCCAAAGAGATTTCTAGGGCCTAAGCCAGGAATATTTGAACCAGAAGAAAACAAAATTAGTCAAAGAGTTGGCAGGGCCGATAATTAGCTGTATATAGGATTGTAAACTTTAAAAGGCACAGTGAGCGAGATATTTGGATTTATAGTAACATGCACATGACCATCTAAATTGGGAAGCCCAGACATGATGGTAATTTATGTGGTTAGGTTTGTCTTTACTCTTCAGCACTCTTTATGGTCTAAGAAAGAACACTGGGATTCAAATATGAATTTCATGTTTTGTGGCACCCATTTAAAATTATAATAAAAAATTCAATTCCTCTCCTTGAAACTTCAGCATATAATGAACTGCATAAAAGGGCAGAAAAGTAAGGAGAGAAAAACCCGGGTCAGCGTGATAAAGTAGAGAGCGTTATCAGCCTGAGTGTCAGAAGACCTGCGTTCTATTCCAAGGTCTGCCACTAGATGGCTGGCTGACTTGAGGCAAGCCATCCCATTTTCGGAGCCTCAGTTTTCTCATTTGTGAAATGTGGGGACTGGTTCAGATGAATACAATTACGTGATCGCCAGTGTCAGATCTTGCAGCACCTTCTGTTCCAAGAGAGCTGCTAAGCAAATTATCACATACTCCTGCATAATAGAAAACGGCATTTCATTAAATCCATTACCTTCCATGGGGTCTGAGGTAGACAGAAGAGCACAAACACTTGTATATTATGCATCCAGTTGATCTCAATTTATTTGCAGAATATCCCTTCTCTGACATTTAAGAAAGGTCAAAATTCTCAAGAGCTTAATAAGAATGTTAATGTCCTTTAAAATGTTATGGTCACTTGGTTATGTTGAATCATTCAAAGGCCCCTTGGACTATGAAAAATGAATGACAGTGACCTTGAACATCTACTCTCTTCTTGTCCAGAGAGAAGGGGTAAGGAAAAGGGAACAATACTGTTAATCTTTCACATTTATATAATCGCTGTTAGTAATATAGACAATGCTCTGTTCACATCCCTACCTTTATATGTTATGTCCTGATGGGAAATTGTTTTACATTGAAAAATTCATGTGCAACATTTCCACTCAGGTAGAGAGACGCAGTGTAATTATAATAAATATCAGCTAGCATGCTACCTGCCTGGAATGTTACCTAATCAAAGACAAAGAGATGCAATTAGACATTTAACTGCAGAAAGCGAGGATTGATTTAATGCACACTTTTACTTTAGTGTTTTTCTTATTCTTTTTTTTTTTTGAGAAAAATAATTGTTTAGCCTCTTACCCAGACTCTTATCTCTTTCACTGAGGTCTGTAATAATCCTCTTTCATTTTAGGAATACAGAGAATCAGATATCATGCATTCTATTAACTTACAAGTAGCAAAATAAATTAGGCAAATATTTTTTCCAATTAACGGATATGTATGTTTTCCTTTATCTGTTGTTGAGTTTTTCATTTGAAAACAAAAGACACTTTTACAGTGTCATTTTACATTTTTATATTCCAAGTGCAGTAGAAAGCCACTGATATTCAGAAAAACTTAAATCTTGAACGCCACTCTTATTCTCACTTCGTAAAAAGTAAGTCAAAACCAACTGATAGGAAAAATACTGCTGTGTCGTCTCTGAGAAGAAATCACTGAAGCAACAAATTGCTACCTGATGCAGATTAATGTAAATCCCCTTCAACTCCGCCATTATTTCAATGCAGAGAACTAAAGGGTTTAATATTTGTTTCTGCAAAACAAAACACCAGTGAAAAAGATTTAATGTATCAATACATTTTTTTATATGGAAAACAGGCTTCAGGTAACGTGGGGCGGGGGGACAGTAGAATAAAATAGCAAATTTTTTCAACTTTACTAAGAAATAATTGGCAAATGCAATTGTATATATTTGAGGGGTACAATGGGAGGATTTGATACCCATATACATTGTGGAATAATTTCCCAAACCAAGACAATTAATATGTCCAACACCTCACATAGTTAACTCCTTTTTTGTATGTGTGTGTGATGAGAACACTTAAGATTTACTCTCAAAAGTTTTCCAGTACACAATACCATAGTTTCAGCTAACGTCACCATGCTGTAACCTAGATCTTCGGAGCTATTTTTCTTATAACTGAAACGTATACCCTTTGACTTATATCTCTCCATTTCCCACGTGCCCCCCCCCCGGCACCCCGCAACAAACCCCTGGCAACCACCATTCTATGCTCTGTAAAATAGCTGATTTTCATTTCAGTGAACTAAAGCTGTGTTAATTTCTGCTAGAGTAAGTACTCATCTTCAAGCTAACGAGGCTTCCTGCATATATATATATATAGAGAGAGAGAGATGATATAGATATGGATATAGATATAGATATAGATATAGATATAGATATAGATATAGATATAGATATAGATATAGATATAGATATGGATATAGATATAGATATAGATATAATAGTTACCACATTAGTGTGAGAAATAAATACAATTTGGGGATTCAAAAGAAGTTTTTTAGTAGCCCATTCACATGGTTGAGAATCAGGAAGCCAAGCCAGCCAAGCCTGACAACATAGGTTAGAACCTAAGAGCCAGTGGTTCTGGAACAAGACCGTGTGGGTTTCATCTTGCTCCACCACCTACTCACATAGACATTTGGACAAGAGGAAAACCTCTCTGTGCCCCTCATCATGTTAACTCATCTGTAAAATAGAGACAAAGGTGCCTCATGACGTTGCCCTGAGTGTTCCATGAGGTAGCACATGTAAAGTGACTAGAAAAGCGCCAGGAACGTGGTGATGGATAATTACTGCCTAAATCTATTTATTAGTGTAACAAAACTGAAAACTTCAGGATGCAGCAGTTCCACTTCCCTGCAGCCCAGAGACTACTTACTGGCTCTGAAAAAGTCAAGAAAGGTGGGAAACCTGCAAGGGAGCTGGTAACTCAGCTCCCTGGATAAGCCTCCTGCTACAACCACAGTAAGTTACGTTTCAGAGTAGCCCTGGTCTGCCACTGGCCTACAACATGGCAATTATTCCCTAATCTAAGTGCGCACAGGACTACGTCTGAGTAAAAGGTTTAAAGAGTGATTTAAGCTACAATCTTAAAACCTGCAGGTCTTTTTTAAAGAGAAAATACAGATGATTTTTTCGTTCATCACAATGTTGATTGTCATGAAGTTTTACAACATAAATATCCACATCTGTTCAGTGAAAGGGATGCTGTGCAGCTGACTATTTTACTAGAAATAATGGCACATCCTACAAAATATCCTCAACCCCTGGGATGCAAAGCCCTGTGGAATAGCACATATCAGAAAGTGTTACTGGCCAAAAGATACACTTTCTTATTAACTGGCTTTCATCTTATTACTAGAATTATTGAACTTTTACCTCAAACACTGAACAATAACCAATCATTTAAGTTGAAATATACATAGATTCATCCTCAAAAACCTTGAGACTTAAAAAGGAGAAAGCTATTTTTATAGGTGAGCCACAATGATGGAATTTGTAATGAAAAAAAAATGAGGCTGAATGTGTTGATTTATTTATTTGGGGGGCCAAAAGTCTTTTCTTTAGTTTTCCTGTATTTTTACTTTCTCTCCAAACACACTATTAAACTCAGTTAAAAGTCAAATAACAATGACTCCCGTGCCTCCTGCCAAATTCATTATTACCCGGTTTTATGAATTCCCATCCTTAACTTGAGCCTTTGGGGGAAGAATGGTTCGAAAGGGTTCACGAGTGGCCTTGGAGAGTGGAACTGCTGTGCACACAAGCCCTGCTCCTGGTCTCAGACAGTCTGACGTCTAAAGCCTCCGCTGCCGTGTGTCTGTCCTTGGAGGGGGCCCTTGGCCATCCTGACCGCCCTTCCCGACCCGCCCGCCAACAGCAACGAGAAAAGCTGACCTTTTCAACACTGCTCTATTCAGCTTTCCTCCACAGCTGTCAACCACCCTGCACTGCAATTCTGACAGTTTTTAAGTAACCTATTTCACCTTGCCTTGCCAAATCAAATTGTGAGTGAAATTGTATTGAAGTTTGATATGTTCTTGTTACCCACATGTCATTTAAACTCTGTAATTTATATATTCCTCATGAAAGTTTACTGAAAACATTTGGAGGAAGAAAATGCCTCCCATTTGTAAGGCTATGGAACTATTAAATTTTTAATGAAGGAGTGAGTGTTAGGAGTCTTTCTCTTCTTTCACAAGTCCCTCCAATGTCCTAGAAATAAAATGTAAAAACAGGTAGAAAGTAGTTGATTGCTTCATGTTTTCTACCTAAACCAAATTGTCTTCATGGATAGGGCACTCCGCAGTTGGGTGAGAATATAAGAAAGCTAAGGACCCTGGAATATCTGATCTGGAAGAGCAAGCACAGACATCTGAAAACTCAGAGAGAAAAATACCAGTTGTGTTCCTACCCTAAAAGTTCTAAAGTTACAACACTCGACAAGGAGATTCCTACTAACCAGGAGACCACTCCTGTAGGGAAGCTGATCACATAAACAAAGGTTAGATTACATTGCAGCAAAAGCTAAATATGGGGTAAAAGGATAGCTAATATTGATTTAATGTGCTCCCAAGCACTGTTTTAAGTGTTGTACATCTGTTAAATCATTTAATTTTCAAAACTCAATGAGACTGCTCAATTATAAGCACCATTTTACAGGTGAGAAACTGAAAGAAAGAAAAGGGTAAATAACTTGCTAAAAGTTATAGCCAACACGGATCAGAGACAGAATTTCAGCCCAAGTTGTTGGGTGGCGAAGCCTCGCACTTTATCGCTGTGACATTTGGCAGTCACTAGTGCTGCTGAACAAATAGTGAAGTTGGAAAGGAATGGCCTTGTGTTTGCTTTAAATAATACGTAAATAGCAGTGATGTGTCTTTTCCCCTTGAGACTTCAGGAGCCAGGGCATGACTCGCCACAAGATCATCATGGATGTGTATATCAAGTAAAGCTTCCATTGCCAAGTCCCTGAGTAGTTACAATGAGCAGAGACCTCCTGTGAACCAGTACTGAACATGTAGTATAAGGAGAATTAAATACTTATTATGTTAAGCCTATTGAGAATTTGGGATAATTTTATTACTACTACAAAAGTAGTCTATCCTGACAGAGACATACTGCCTACACATTATGAAGGTTCATTTGTGCTTGCTTAATCCAGTTTTAGAAGGGATTCATAATGAGTGTGATTTATCCAAGTGAAGGCAGGAGACAGGGACCGAAAAAGTATAAGCAAAGCCCCCAAAGCAAAAACCCAGGAGGTTTTTCAAATTTTCAAGTGGTTGAGTGGACTGAAGATATTCATGTTCAGATAAAACCATAAAGGGCACAATCATTTACATAAAATTTGACTTGTTTAAGGATTGACTTTTTTCTACAACCCTTTTCTTTAAGTCATGCTAGATAAAGAGTTCAAAATTGCTTATTGGTGTATATAGCTAAGAATATCAAAGAAACCTACATTTCATGAAGACAAGTGTTAAAGGCTATTTCCCTTCCCTGTTGTCACAGAATCCCCAAAATTTTCAAGTCAAACCAGTTCTAAGAAGTACACAGGTTGTTAGTGGCCGAGGGTCAACTAGCAAGGTCTCCTGATTCCTAGCATTTCTTGCCCCTTTCTCATTTTGCTTTTTATTTTTATGGTAACTTTGTAAGTGAGCAGGAGCAAAACGATAACATAGCAGTTTAAAGACAGACTCACAAAGTGTTAAAGTGTTCACCAATTGTATAAATACAGCTGGCCCCTGTTTCTCAACATCCCATCACTGGTAGGCTTAGAATTCCAAGCTGTAAAACAGTTGCCATCAGGAATGGCTTTTGTGATTATTTGTTACCGTATGTGACAGGTAATGAATGGCATTAGGGGAATTGGGGTAATTGATTTCTAAAGTTCAGTTACATAGTATACCCTTTGATGAAGTCACTTTTTGTCTATTTGAAGATACGCATTGACTACTCATTTTTTTATACTTGGGGACCAACATTTCATTCTTAGCTGATAGAAATCATCTATGAATTATTTAGAAAACCTCATCAGGTTAAACTACCTTTGCTAAATAAACACTGCTTTGAAATGGAGTCACCTGTGGAAAACTGTGTTGGGAAGACATGATAGGCCCACGTGTTTACACCGTAAGGGAAGATGTAACATAAGTGCAATGAAAGGCAGCAAGATCTACTTATTCAACATTGAACTTAGAAGCAGAAGTTTTTATTGGATCAGAATCTGAATCCCTCTCTCTCTCTCTCTCTCTCTACCCCCCTCTCTCTCTCCGCAAACCCAGCCCTGTAATAGCTTATACTCTGCTCCTGCCTTCCTGGATAATTACAGAAGTGATGAGATATTGATGGAGGTTCTGCAAGATGAAAAAAGAAACTTAAAAAGAAATGGTGAACGTTTCTATGAATATAAAAGTTCTTTCACTATGGATTTCTTTAGAGTATCACTTACCCTCCTAGATTACGGGAAACTGTTCGGTATCTTACACTCTATACGTTGCCTTCAGTATTGCTAATCTACCTTCTAAACTATACCCTTCCCCAGAAACATACATATCTATACACCACCTTCTGCATTTTGTGCATCACAGATAATTGTATTCAATCACATCTGCTTTATGGAAGCTTCCTCAGTCTCTGATTTTATCCATCTGGTCATGCAGTGAGTCTAAAAGCCCATACCGTTCATTTTCATCACTTTGACAGATTCTCTTTAGTTTCAACTGACTTTTCCCTCCTCAGTCAGCACATCTCCTACTCACACATGAACGCGGACAGAAGCTATCACTACAGCTGGGGCAGAGCAGCCTTCAATTCTTTCTGGGGAGTGGGTTGGATATAAGTACATTTCAAATGTTTATGTCTTTTAGTAGGTAGTGTTAAATGATCCATTTCCAGTCATCCTACTTTCTGATTTGGTTTCTAAAGGCCCATTGCTGAGGAAAACAAAGAAAGTTCAGAAATGTGGTGTGCTTCATCTCCTTGAATCTTAGCAGAGAGAAGAAAACATTAAGTGAAATTTCTTCAATTATTAGAGAAAAGTAAATCAGCTATCCCTACCTATAAATGCTAATATTTAAAATTGTTATGGAAGGGAGAATCCACCCTCATTTATCCTTTGTCCTTCTTTGCTCTGCTCCTTCCCCATGAGAATCACCAAAATATAGAGTTGCATCATCCTGGGTAGTTATCTCTTGCTAGCTGACTTCTTTCTGCTTGGGCTTAACCAATAACATTTATTGGCAAAAGATTGGAGGGCAGGAGAAAAAAAAAAGTGAGGGACTTTGTCCCCATAACTACCCCCTGGACCACTTTGAGGGCAATGGCAGCAACCTTCCATGGCTATTGTCTATGGTTCCTTTTCTTTAGCCCCAGCTCTCACTGAGTTCTTAACCCAATTTCTTCTCCCAACCTACTCAGGACTAACGATGCTAACGTCTTCCTGTTGTTGCTAATGTCTGAGCATTGCAACCCTCCTCATTAATAAGTTCCCTTAAGCCTCCTATCCCCAAATGTACACATTTCTTTACAGATTCTCTTGATTAAAATATCTTGCAGCATGAGTTGAGTTTGGTTTTCCATTGAGACCTTGCTGATATATTCAGTTTACTTGTTTATTCCATGGACTGCAAGTATTAATCCAGTGGGTGCTATTGCCAAACAATCATCCCAAGAGAGGGAAGCAAAAACCACCTGTCTCTGGAAGAGATGTTTGTACATCCATGCTCACAGCAGCATTATTCACAATAGCCAAAACGTGGAAGCAGCTCAAGTGTCAGTGGATGGAGAGATGACAAGATGTGGTATGTACATACAAGGGAATATTATTCAGCTTTAAAAAGTAAGACTTGATGGAGTATTTTGAAAATTAAATACTCCCTACAAAGAACTTGGCCCAGTGCCTGGGAAATAGTACATGTTCCTGGTCATGACTGTTTTGTTGTCCTTGTGTTTATTTATTTTGTGTTTATTTATTTTAGCTTTAACTTCTTTGTTAACAAGGGATCTTTTTTTTTAATATTTATTTACTTTTAGAGAGAGGGGAGGGAGAAAGAGAAAAGAGAGAGAGAGAGAAACATCAGTGTTCGAGAGATACGTGGATCAGTTGCCTCTTGCTCGCCCCCAACTGGGGACCTGGCCTGCAACCCAGGCCTGTGCCCTGATGGGAATCGAACTGGCAACCTTCGGGTTAGCAGGGCGGCACTCAATCCACTGAGCTACACCAGCCAGGACCCAAGTGATAGTTCAATAATGGTGTTATTTTATTTTTATGCTGAAGAAACCTGTATGTACAATGGTTTACTCTTCAGAGTATTTATTCATTCACTCAAAGACATTGTTTTGTGTGACCACTGGTCTAGAGGATGCACTGAGAAACATGAAGGAGAGTGTCTCTAAATAAGAATGCATAGGGAAGTTTCCATGGAGAGTGTAATGTTTCAGCTAGTTCTGGTAGACCAGTAGGAGCTGAAGGAAGTTAAATGAAAATGTAAAAAAGACAATTTGAGGCAGATAGAAGATGTGGGCAGACAAGGCCTTAAGGACTGGAAGTATGGAGTGGAATTGATAAATTATTTTTTTTTTACTTTACAGTGATGTTTTGTACTGAGTTTCATTTCAATGGACTTAAAATAAAAATAATTGTTTTAAAGTATCAGTGTGAAGATCAGTATACTTCAAAGATAAATATGTAAGCAAATGCATTTCCACCTAATGAATGAACTGAAAGGCAATTTCTAAGAGGGTTCTCTCTGGTATTCAAGCCCTAGTTTAATGTCCTCCACTTGAGTGTGGGCTAGGCTTACTGACCACAGAATATAGCAGAAGGTTTATGATCATATTAGATTACAAAAAGACTGAGAATAGAGTCTTCCAACTTTTATCTCTTTTCCACTCTCCCTTTTGCTCATTCTAAAGGAAGGCAGCTGCCACGTTGTGAGCTGCCTTATGGAGAGATTCGCCTGATATGAAATGCAGGGAGGTCTGCAGCCAGCATCCAGGAGGGAAATAAGACTCAGTTCAACAGCCAGCAGAACTGAATGTTTCCAAGAACCAATGAGCTTGGAATTGGTGTCTTCCAGATGAGCGGTGAGTAGAAACCACAGCCCCAGACAAGAGCTTGACTGCAACTTCATGAGAGATCTGGACTTACAAGTAGCTAGCTCAGTTGTGTTCACATTTCTGACTCGGAAAACTGAAAAACTGAATAATCGTTGCTTTAATCCTTCAAGTTTTGAGGTAATTTGCTACACAATAAAATATTCCTAATATACATCTCTAAAAAGTTGATATATCCCATTCCATTAGATCATGTTTGAAGTTAAAAATAACCAAGTCACATTATTTCCTCATTAGTTAGAAATATTTGAGAGTGGTCACCTTAGGACTAGGGAGTAGAAAGGGGTGGAACAAAGACGGATGCTTTTTCATTAAACTCAGACTCTCAAAAGTCTGCACAGACTTCTCAAAACCTCTCCCAGAAAATCCCTCCTCTGAGGCTTCTGAAGAGCCCAGGCTTCACTTTAAGATCTCAAAATTTCATAGCATTACATGGTATTAGCAGCGTTTCCAAAGGCATTACCTCTGTAATTCTCTCATTTCCTTCAACAACAGGTGAAAGTAGTGTCGATTTTGACATTGTCCTGAAAGCAGAAGAAAAGAACTTGCCTGGAAAAAGATTCCATAACTCCTTTGTAAGCAGTCCGTTCATAAGTAAAATATTAAATATTAAAATGATTTGAGTGGTCTGATGCTCAACGAATTTGCAAAGGAAAAATAGTACAGAACACATGGGAAAAACTCAAGAAAGTGGCGTTCATAAACTAAAACTAAAAAAAAAATAAATCAGTGTAATTTAATGCTGAGCTGATGAGGTCTTGCTTGATTTAACTTCTTTCATTAAAAAAGCCATATGGGTTTTTTTTTTTGCCATTTCCTTTTGAACAATAGCTTAACATCTATAACCGTGTCAAAAACACAGAAGTCAAGAGAAATGGCAGGGCCCAGAGGACCAGGTAAAATTCTAGGATTTGAAGGATTTGAATTTAAGCACCACCCCTGACCTTCGTGAGGTTGCATGAATTTATTTAAGCTAATTAAAAACCATCTACGAAGTAAAAATAAAAAGAACCATGCGCCTCATAAGCCTCTGATAGGACTAACAATACAATAGACCATAAGGCACTTAACCAAATAGAACCAAAGAGCCTGGGATGATACACTAACCATGTTTTAGTGTCCTCACTTAACCCCTAAAAATTGAAAAACATTGACTACAGACCTAAGAGCACAGAAAGGGGAAAAGAAAACTGGTTGTTGGTTTCCAAAGCAATTCTCTCTCCTTGAAGGAAGTGTCAAAGGTTTACCACTCAAATACAATTAATTTGGGAGGAAGAGTCTCCCAGACTGAAGGATGGAAAGTCATGAACATGAAAACGGCAATAACCCCTCAGCCCTGTGATTCACAGAGAGCTTGTGCCACACCAGGCATTGTGCTGAACCTGTTACTTCCAATATTCATTTACTCATCACAACACTCCCCCTAGATGGGCATATACACACCTGTTTTATAAAAAGGACTCATAAATAGATCACACAGTGAGTAGTTGCACTGCTATCCAAGGAAGGATCTGCCTGAATGTAAAATCTGGTAGGAAGAAAGCACAACACTAAAACTATAAACACCCTTAAAAAAAAGTTTGTTGTTTTAATGAAAAGAAAGAGTTCAAGTTCCTTGTACAGAAACATACTGAACACCCTTCGTAGTGCCCCCCACAGCTGGCTGTACCTGGGGGACTTAAGCAAACATCCGTGTGTGAAGGTGGCACTCCAGTGCTACCACCCTGACAGGCCCAGGAGCAGCTACGAGTCCTGAACCAGCCCTGCGCTGGCTGCCACTGTCCAATGAGGAAAAGGGGAAGGAACAAAATGATGCTTGTTGGCCGAGACAATCTGAGTCGCTCTCTTTTCACTTAATTGTTTTATTTGGAAATAGTTTCAAACCTGCAGAAAAGTCGTAAGAACACTACAAAGAGCTCTTGCATGCCTCTCACAAAGATTCCCTAATTGTTCAATTTGACCGCATCTGCTCTGTTTCTCTTTCTTAAATACTGCAGTGTCTTCCCCCACCTCCCCAAGTAAGGATACTCTCCTATATGAGTACCATACACTCCTTTCAGTCAGGAAAGAGACATTTATACAATGCTACCATATAAGTCATACACACCATAAAAATATTGCCATCTGTCTTAATGGTCCTTTCTCTTTTTAGTCTAAGTTCCTGTCTGCAGACACACATTACTTTTTCTTGTCTTCTTAGTTTTTTAATCTGGAATCCTTAGTCTTTTCCTGTCTCTTTTGTCCTTGACCATCTTAAGAGTAAAGGCCTTTCATTTTATAAGGTGACCCTAAACCTGGGTCCATCCAGTTCCTGTGACCAGAATCAGGCCATACATACATGGCAGGTACACCAGAGAGAATGACACTCTGCTCTCCTCGGTACACAGCATTAGGAAGCACAACAGACTTACAACTGCTCCCAAACAAGAGATAACCAATTCAGATTTTTAAAAAAATTGCTAGCCTTTTTTTCTCTTTTTACAATTTTTTTATTGTGGTAAAGTACATAACATAAAATTTGCCATCTTAACCATTTTTAAAGGTACAGTTCATTGGTGTTTTAAGCACATTCATCTTGTCGTACAACCATTACCACCACCACTCACCGCAAAAACTCTTTCAAGGTGCGTCCCTGTTGTGGCATATGTCCGCGCTGCTGTCCTCTTTGAGGCTGATAGTGTTTCATGGTACGCAGATGTCACATTTGCTTATCAGTAGTCACTCGAGCTGCTCACACAGTCTAGCGGTTGTCAACAATGCTGCTGAGAACATGGACGCACAAGCCTCTTCCCAACCTGCTCTCAGCCCTTTAGGTATATACCCAGAGATAGAACTGCTGAGTCAAATAGTCATTCCTTTTTTTTTGCAAAAATGCTGTACTGTTTTCCCTCAGCAGTTATACTGGTTTATGTCTGCACCAGCCATAACAAGGGTTCCAATCTCTCCACATCCTCAGCAATACTTGTTATTTTCCATTTTTGAGATAGTAGTTATCCTAGAGGGTGTGAGGCAGGATCTCACTGTGGTTTTGATTTGTATTTCCATACTGACAAGTGATATTGAGTATTTTTTCATGTGCTTATTGGCCATTTGTATATCTTCGGCGGAGAAAGGCCTATTGCAAGTCCCTACCCATTTTGGACCAGGCTGGTTGTTTTTGTTGTTGGGAAACGGGTAGACTTTTAAAACCAATGTTCAATGTTGAATTAAAACATGCCAAGTTTCTCTGCCTAAAGTACATACAAGAAATGAAGGTAACTGGTAGAAAGATAATCCAAATGTGGTATTGTGGACTTTTCAAGTTAGAGGTAGAAACAGCATTTTTTCATAGCTATAATTACACTTCTATAGTCCTGGTCTTGAATTTTATCCCAATGGCCAGGGATGCATACTTCACATGTTATCACCAATACAGACAATTCCAACTTAAACTCTACTTAAAAGGTTTCTTTGAAACTTAAAATAAAAACACATACACAATTTTCTATTAAGGCAATGCTATGTTTGGTGGTCAGGGCCCTAAGGTTGATCAATAATACTAGAATAAAAATTTACAAGACATAAATCACCATCTATAATGAGATTTCTATAACAGAAACAGTGACTTTAAAATATTATAGTTACATAAGGGCCTAGAACCAATAAGAAATAAGGATACTTTTTCCGATAAGTGGTAAGAAAGAAATAAAGGGTGAAGTATAGACAAGTTATCCCCTCTTCTGCATCTTATCCTTCCTTGATTTTAGGCATAAGAATTTTACATGGCTGTTCTCCACATTCCTGTCAGCAGTTTATGTGGCCTTCTATTGGCGCTTATCTCAGTATTTTAATACTTTATTTAAGTGTCCATTTTATGCATTCAGTACTGGCATCTTTCTAAAGCATTATATGCATTGAATATGTACCTTGTGAAGAATGAATGAATAAGTGAAGACATCAATAACAGGAACTCATTACCTTGTGGAACTACCTTGGTTCTCTTAGCACCTTTCAAAATGGTACCTAGAAAATCAATGTCCTCCATAGAATGAAAAATTGAAAATTGAAGAACCAAAACATTTTTCAGAACCACTTACTAACTTGAGTCTCCACAAGACTATTTTACTTCTGCTCTAAGTGTGTGTCCAACACGAGGGTGATGGCCAGAGGACAAGTGGAACTCACACCTCTGTTCCCTCTCCTCCAAAGAAAGTGGCAATGCTAAAGAGAGCAACCCTGGAAACACCCAATTAAGGTTATTCACAATGAACTATTTTCCTGCTACAAACGCACATTCTGAAGTTTTACCAGAGCCCCACCTTCACTAAAATGCATACAGTAGGTATGCCACGTTTCCATGGAGAAAAATGAAGCTATAAATAGTTTTACATTCACATGAAGCCTTTAAAGGATAATCTGAAAATTCCTCCACATTCGTACTGTTTCATCACATATATGGAGCCTACTCCCCTATCCCTAAACTGCTGGAGTTATTGCCTCTTGAAATTTAAATGAGTGTAGTCTAAGCTCCTGTCCCACCTTTAGAAGAAAATTTGCTGTCCCTCCCACCTCTATTAAGATTCCTCAGAGGAAGGCAGGGGAGCACTTATCTTTCCCCTACTTGGCTCTGGCTTCAGTTCCTTGTGAGTTCCCTGAGTCAGTTGAAGGGATTATTTCACTAAATCCTTCACACTGCTTTAAGCACCACTTCCTTCACTGCCTAAAACACCAATAAACTGAACACCAGGCAGAGATCAGCTATCTGCTAAGGTCTGGGGACAGGCAGGAGGGCTATGTCACAGTCCTGCCCAGCAAACTAAATAGAAAATGTGTATCAGAAAAAATAATAATAATAATGGTCATCAGTTATGCATACTGTAAATACCCCTCAACCACAACCACTGTCCATGCTCACTGTATACTCCCTGTAAGTTAGCATCCTCATCAAAACCGGGTTCCTCTTCTCTTGTCCAGGCCCTGGCAACCTCTAAATTCTTGTTTTAGTGATAAAGGCAGTTTAGTTCTTTTTCTCATTCCTATGCTTTCCAAGTCATTCCCTGCAGCTTATCTTTTTTCTGCAGCCAAATAGCTCATCTATTCCAAAGAGAAATTCTGCCACTTCCTTAAGATTCAAAAGCAGCTACAGTCTGCGGGGATTTTAAATAACAAATTGTTTCTCCTACACACAAAGACTAGTTGGGTATAATAGACAAGTCTTAAGGGGTTTTCTCATCTCACAAGGCTCCCACCTTCTACAAGAAGCTCCACACACAGGAGCAGTGAGCAGCTGCCATGGCTGTCCTCTGTGACTCTTCCCCAACCCCATCCACTGCTGATAGATCCTCAGGGGAACATCTGATCAAAGCTGGGAGAACTAGGATCAGTAGTTAGAAATGGCCTGAATCAGAGAAAGTCTCCTGAATGCCAGCACTCAGAGAGAAGGGCAATATAACCCTGCTGCCGAGGTCCCTGGGGGCCCTGGTCCCCAACCTCCTCGACTCTAGGCTGGTCTGTTCTTTTCTCTATTCAGTGGAGATTCCAAAGTTTTTCTGTTGCTTAAACTAAGTAATGCTCAATTTTTTGAAGACTTTTTTTTAAAGAGCCCTGGCTGGTGTGGCTCAGTGGATTGAGCTTTGGCCTACAAACCAAAGGGTCGCCGGTTTGATTCCGAGTCAGGGCACATGCCTGAGTTGGGGGCCAGGTCCCCACTGGGGGGCATGTGGGAGGCCACGCATTGATGTTTCTCTCCCTCTTTTTCTCCCTTCCATTCTCTCTAAAGATAAATAAATAAAATCTTTGTAAAAAAAGGGGAAAAATGAGAGAGAGAAACATCTATTGGTTGCCTCTTGCATGCCCCCAACCCAGGACCTGGCCCACAACCCAGCCATGTGCTCTAACTGGTAATCAAATTGGTGACCTTTTGGTTTGCAAGATGACGTTCAACCCACTGAGCCACACCAGTCAAGACAGTAGTGCTAAATTTTAATAACTTTACCTAAAGGGCCTTTAAAGGATAAAGACCTTTAGACAACCCATCGAAGAAAACCATATAAATTCTCAGGGCAGGACATTCAACAATTACTTTAGAAAATTCAAGTTAGCCACTATGCTCTGATCAAGGAGATAGGCAGCTATTATTGCCAGAGAATGAAATGACCACAAATTTAGATGCACTCACGGTATAGAACAATCCAAGACATCTTGTGATATATGATATAGAAATTACCGCTATCAGAGGCTTCCAGCTACTTCTAGGGGAGTCAGGACTCCATTCCAGGGAAGGTGTGGAATTAAAATCGTCGTTATAGTATAGCCAATCAAGGTCTCCCAGGAACGCCTACTCCCGTCACAACGTCAGTTAAAAGATTTTAGGGGGAAAAATATCTTAAAGGTTTTTTTTAAACTTCATTGGTTCTCCAGAATATATAGTTTCCAGGAAAAGACTAAGAAATGCTGCTGTTCAGACTCTGACCTATTACAGAGACGAAACCAGCTGTGTACATAAGACTGCTTCCTGTGTTAATCAAGTTATCCTTCCTTCCATGCCCTTGAATTTCAAAGTGAAACTTATAAATAATCTGATCTTAACATTTAAAATATGCACTCTCCTTCTGCCAGCCAGAAGGTAATGAGCAGTCTAAAGTCACTCAGCCTCGGTTTCCTTCCTCTAATTGCCCTAAAAATTAAATAAAAAGCTCCCTGCATCCCTTCTGCTGCTCAGTGAAAACAGGATAAAATACAGCAAACTCTAATAAGCCAGCAGGCGTGAAGTTTTCCTCCTCGCTCCTTAACACCACATTTACATTCCCTTCCAAACAGCACTAACTTCTTTGCCTCTTTATCTCCATAGAAATCAAATCACCACAGCTCAAATTCATGTTGCAGAGAGAATTTTCTTCTATTAGAAAAAGATTGTCTTCCATTTTGCAGTGAGGAGTTTTTTGTTTTATTTCTTTAATGCAAGATTGGGGGTGGGGTGGGGGCAAGGGGTGGCTTGAATTACAGGACCATTTAAACCCTAATATTTAATTTCAAACTTTGTCCTTTATAGCCTATTACCTCGGCTGCCATCTCTCTCCCTTTTCCTCATTTTCTGGTGAAAATTGATCTCATTGTTCTTGTCTGAATAAAAAGGCCCAGGCTCAGGGTATTTCAATTGGCTTCAGCTCAAGAATAAAAGATCCCTTTTAAAGTGAAAAATCATGGTTTTTGCCAATTCAAATCACATTACTCTTTTCCCTCCCAGGCCAGGCAGGAAAGCCAGGGGGACTGTGCCCATTAGGATCAGTGTGCAGCAAGGAAAGTTCTGGCAACCCACAGCTTCACGGACAAGCTCCCTGGCCGTGTGACCTTTCGGTTGACCCAAAGACCCCAGAAAGCCTTACACATTTACATGAGGTATACCAAAGGGGTAACTTTTTGCACTTGACTTTATTTTCTTTATCACTGTCAGCGACCTAAAAAAAAGTTATTGTCACCAATTGGTAAGGGAAAATGGACATCCGAGTTTATTTGGGAAGGAAGACATGACGAGCACCTCAGAAGAAACTAGTGTCACCATGCACTGTTTCCAGAACACCTGCTGAAGGAACACAAGCACACCTGAGACAGCGTTGCTACAAACGGCCTCTGCTGCCTCTAATGGTAATTGGCTCCTAATAAGAATCTGCTCCTAATAACAATAAGCCCATCCTCTCCCTAATCCTCTTCTCACTTGCATCTAGAAAGAACTTTACATTTGGATTTCTATGCTCTGCACAGGCATTGACCTACCTAGAATTCAGAGGGTTAAAAAATAATCATTTCAAATTAGCATCGTGTGAAGCAAATGCCATAAAACGATAACAATCGGGGTATCTGGATGATGAGCACACAGGGATTTTTCTAATCTGGCAACTTTTCTGTAAATGTAAAGTTATTTCAAAATAAAATTTTCAAGAGCCAAAAAGAATACAAAAGAAATAAAAATAAAAATAAATAAAATTTTACAAAAGAAAAGCATCATCTTCGTGGCATAGATTTTGAACTCACCCAAAATCTAACAAAGTTGGCATGTTTAGAGGTCAATAGAACAACAGAGCTCCACAGGGAAAGAAACATGTTCAGGATTGAGGTAAGGAAAAGAATCACCGCTGAGTTAAAGATGTAAGCACATTAAAGGTTTTACTATAGAAATTTATTTCCTGCTGTAGTTATGAGCCTTGTTTCAAGGCAAAAAGCACAGGGTTGTGCCAAGTAGTTCTGTTTGCGAGATTCCAAGTTCATCCTCCAGGACCATCATATATCTCGAAACAAAATGCCCCAAGAGAGTTCTCAGTCTTTATGTCAGCAACAAGCAAACACAATCTAGGGACGAATTAAAACACAGTAAGCATAAAATATGGCCTTGAGACAGATTAAAATGAGCAAGGTATTCACAGACATCAAACTGAGATGGCCAAGTTTAATCAATAATGATAATGAGTCCCTTATCAACAAAGAATCACTCACACAGATGGAGGATGATGTTACATCACAGATTCCCCAGGTTAGCTCTACAGTGTGTTACCTTTGGACGTGGTGAGATTAGCATTACAATTGATCAAATAATTGGCAATCAGGCTTGTCGTTTGTATACATTCAGCCTTGTGGAGCTGGCATGAATAAAACCCTCTTTTCAATATTTAAAATTTTGTCGGTTTGTCAAGGCTCAGGTCAAATCACAGATCCCTTTTGTAGTTTCCCCTGACTAAATAAATGGACGAAGCACAG
Source organism: Macrotus californicus (assembly GCA_007922815.1). NCBI lineage: Eukaryota > Metazoa > Chordata > Mammalia > Chiroptera > Phyllostomidae > Macrotus > Macrotus californicus. The sequence goes on along the minus strand of VMDR010006958.1, from coordinate 24,328 downwards.
GGAAGGTGCGACCGAGAGGCTGGATATTTTTTTAAATCACCAGCAGCCCCTGTGGGACAGGACTTGCCGTTCCACACAGCAGCTCTGAGGGCAGTGCCTTTGGGGAAACGTTACCAAATAAAAAGTATTTGAGGCAATCTGAGAGTTCATTTTGAGGCTGCCCCTAGTGTAAATATCACCTAAAGCTCAAAAGTGTGGGCCCCAAATCACATGTATAAAGAAAAAATCTAAAAGCAAATACAATTCTCCTCTTAGCTACAACTGAGAAACAACTGGTAAAGTCATTGATAAATTTTGTTATCATAGAAAATTCCTTTAACAGATACAATAATGCATGTCTGAAAGGAAAAACAAACAGATAAAGTAATCCATGTCCAAAAGGAAAAACAAACGCCTCCAGACAGACCAATGGATCACATTGGATGAAACTCAGGGCTTCCCTGGAGGGTCAATATAGCACAGCTGTGAAGGGCACAATTGGAGAGCAGGGTGCCTGGGTTTCAATCCAGCCTCTGCTGCCTACTGGCTCTATAACCTTGGGTAAGTCACTTAATAGCTCTGTGCCTCAGTTTCCTCATAATAAATAGCAATAATAACAGTATCTGGTTCATTGGGTCATTTTAAGACTAATGATTCTAAACATGCAAAACCCTTGGAATCATGCCCAGCACACAGTGCTATATAATTATTAACCATTAGTAATAGAATACAAAATTGAACACACTGACTTAAATGATTAGAGAGTGGGATTAGCACCATTCAAAGGTTAACTCTTTAGGACTACGGAGAACTGGATTTAAGCCCTTCTTCCGTCATTTTGCCAACGCGATCTAACACAAGCCAGCTACTCCCCTGACATCTCTTCCTCTATGAAACCCAGATGAATCATGAACATGAATTCTACCAGGCACAACATGGAGAACACACTGTAGGAGACAAGGCTGGCAGAAAGATACTATTTAAGATGCTAGTGCAAGATAGGCCAAATGAGAAATAAGTGTGCTTTCACCAGGCTAGAGGCAGGATGGATAGTGAATGTTGGGGTTCAAATTTGGAGGACATGCTGATGTGTTGGACAAGGAACATAAAGAAAAGAGAGCTGTCTGGTGTAATAAGAGCTTGTCCTGGAAACAACCAGATGAAAGGTGTTGCCATGAAGGAGGAGAAGAAAGACAGAGAGAAGCAGCTTTAGAAAAAGAGAAGTCAAAAACTCAGTTCTACACGTGCTAATTTGAAAGTTCTAGTCAATATCCAAGTGGAGAATCAGGCAGGCAGTTGGATATATGACTCTGGAAATCAAGGCAGGGTTCAGCGGTCCAGATATAAATGTAAGAGTTATCAATATGTACTGATCTCCCAATATGTGATGGGAGAGAGTCCAGAAAGAGAAGAGGGTCAAGGAGAAAGCACAGTCCAAAAGATAGGGGTTCAGCAGAGGAGCCCACAAAAAGAAATTGGTAAGAAGTAGCCACGAAAGTGGACAAAAGACCAGGAGAGTGGAGTGTCATGGAAACCAGGACAAGGAAGCTTCCAGAAGCAGCAACACTCTAGCTTTGGGGATCAGTCTAAGGAGTCCCATCTTTAAAACAAAAATGTCTGTTCCCTTGCTAATTTTAAAACAGCTAATAGTCTCCCAAAATTGTGAAGTATATCTTACAAGTTCATGAGACATGTGGTTAAATGAAGGAATGTTGAATGAGCATTTTAGTTGAAACCAATCCCCATTTGTGGATGGAAGATTGATGTAGTAGAATCCCACTAGAAGAGGCTTTTTGTTCTCTATCCACAGGTAACCTAACAATTCAGAAGTGCCAGCCTTGTTGTCCAGAGCCACTGTGAGGGTGACCGGTGTGAGGAAGAGCCAGCAATTCGAACCACAAGTTCCCCCACAGCAAACACGGCTGTTTTCAATAGTTTCCAGTGGCTTTTCAAACCCATTTAGAAACCCAGTGTCACAGATCCCTGCCAGCAGCGAAGCTATCCTGTTTGAAGCAAGCATGTGGGAAGATTGGGCCAAAGCAGCCGCTATCTTTATTCTGCACCTCCAGCACAATTTTCCTTATGGAACTAGGCAGAACTGATGATATCCTGAAGTTCAGAACCAGGTTTTGTTTAGAAACAAAAGCAAGTAAGGATTTTCACTCTGAGAAAGCGACTTTTAAACAGAAAGACACTGAAGCATCATGGGATATGGGCTACAGACTCTGGAGCCTGGTGGAGAGAGTTAATGATGAATTTTCAGGTTTATCTCTTTCCATTTGTCTGCCCTTCCAGGACCCAGACCCCCAACGTGATCTGCTTTGTGGTTTCAATCGTGTCTCTGGAAGGACCTCGTATCCTGAGGCATTTCATTCATGTCACTGGAGAGAGATTGAGCGGACTGGTTAGGCATACCACTGGCCACCAGAGGATTAATGATATTCCTTAGCATTTATGTTACACTTGTAGTCATGTTTATTGTCCATTCCTTACAGGGTCCCTGGGAGGTAGGTGATCACTGCTATCTTCAGAGTTCAATGAGGCAGAACGACTTGCTTACGGTTATACAACAAGAGGTGGAATCAGAGCTTCAGTGTGCTGTCTAGCCTGGGAGACGTATACTGACATTATGTGCAATTCATCAGCAGGAGCCGGGAGCACAGACTCAAGCCAAAAGTAAAAATCTGCCACCCTCCCACTCCCAAGATACTACCCAAAGCAATCCTTTCCCAAAGACAAGAACAGGGAAAAAATCCACAGGAAGTGTATGGAGAGGGGGTCATTCTCCCCATTCCCACTGCACACCTGCACCCTTATCCTCATTCGCACCACAGAGAAAGCCTGTGTGACTAGCAGTCTCTGCCCTTTCCTCTTGACAGACAGTCATTCAGACCTGCACGATTGAAACCTGCCCTCCTCCCCACACACAGCACACAAACGCACATTCACACGGTGGCCGATACATCACATCTCTAGGTCAGAAGTTGTGTGTATCCCTGTGCCTTCAGAAGCTCTCACAAATTTGCTTTCTTGTGGCATAACTTCTCCTTTGCGCATAAGGCAGGTTGTGCTTTTTGAAGCATTCTTTTCCCCAGCACACTTTTTATTCCTGCAGCTTAAATAGAATTATTATCAAGCAAATTCATCTTGGATTTAGTCATTGTGATTTAATAGGAAGACAATCTCACTAGGCACCTCTATTTTAACAGTAAGGACATGGATGTGAGTGTTGAGGAAACATGGGTTTGAGTCTTTGCTTGGGTACTGACTGGCAGTGTGGTCTTGGTGAATCGCTGAATCTTTCTGAGCCACAGTGGCTCATTTATAGATCTGGAAAATAAGAATACCACTTGCAGGGTAACCATGAGGAAACAATATTATATGGCACAGAGAGGGCTTGACACATACAAGGTGCTCAATAAACAAAAATAATTGCTATTTTTAACAAGTTTCTTGGGTTCTATGAATTTCAGTCTCTTAACAAAACTCAATTCAAAGATAAATTGCAAGAATTAACTGGTGTAATACATATAAAGTACCCTACAGTCATAACACATAGTAGATAGAAAATACATGTTATTTTTCCCCTACTGAGGGAAGCAGTCTAAGGATACTGCGCATCATTATAATTTTATCTCACAGCTAAGGGAACCAAGCCTTATTGCCAAATACCCAAGGTGGCATAGTCACCACATCAGTTCTTAAGTCAGTGTCCTTTCTTGTCCCACAGAAAGCTCATAGCTTTTTATGTTGATTAAAGAAATACCTTTGAATGGTAAGCACAGTAAAAGCCACAGCTAAACAAAATAATAGCTAAAATGCAATTAGTATATTTTAGGTACCAGACACCATTCAAAAGATTTACATATTATAAGTACTTGAATTGAAAGAAAAAATCCTTTTATACTTTAAAACCCAAGTAGCAACGGGATCAGTCTTGAGCCACATCCTCACCCTCTGCCTTTAGTGTTGAGGCAGGTGTGTCAGTTCCTGTTGGTAAATCCAAGTCCAGAGACAAGGTGAGTGTAGGAGCTGTGCCAGCAGATAGCACAATATGTGGTTTTTGCTCGTGATGGAGGGTTGGACAAACGCCCTGGCACAAGTCAGCAACATGGATGTCCCATGATCCGCTTCATCTACTCAAGTACCTTTTTTCCAAAAGGCATCCTTCCCTCCCAGGAAATAGAGTGTCATGTGAGAGGCAAAGGAAATGGGAATTTCCATAGTGGTGCAATTGAGAGGCGGCAGACTTAGCCTGGGGCCGGACCATGGCAGGAAAAGGCTTTGTGGTTGTGATTTCTTTCCTATGCACATCCACACTTTCATTCTTATAACACCAGGCCCCTTTCAGCCAAAAATCAGTCATGCATGCACACAGGAAAGAGAGAGAGATGGAAATATTGCTCTGACTCCTCCTGGCATACATTTGGGATCAGCTTCACTCGGTTAACCATCTGGGTCATTTCAATTCTGTTTCCAGTCCTGAAATAATTGCAACATCTGAATCAGCCATCTCCCAAACCCCATCCCTCCCCACCCCACCCCTCAACTAGCTGCATAAGTGTAAAACTTTGTAAGAGAATATAATTAATGTTTTGGGAAGATTGGAGAACTTTTTAAATCCACACAGGATCAGATGATCAGAGGTCCAGAGTGAACCCCGCCCTGCCCTGGAATAATTACTCAGAACTGTTCATCCTCTCCTCCCCTTCCATTTCTGAACTCTCTAATGTGACTGAGTACATAACTGGGGCAGCATCCCACAAATACCACGTGACTCTGTAATTTTATCTGCATTCACCCAAATTACACTGAAACGGCTGCTGGGGCCTTTGGCCTCTGTACTAACTGCTTGACTTTATTTCTGCCAAAGGAAATGATTATAGTTTGGGTTCATATAATCACTTGCAGGCCCTAAGAATGCCCAACCTTGCAAAGGGTAAGTGCCTAATGTATATAGAAAAATAGTTGTTGGAAGATGCTACCTATTAAGTCCTTCTGTCACTGAGTTTTTACACTGTGGAGTTTTAAAGATTGTAGGAAATAAAGAGAGAAATTCACATGAATTAGACTGTTCATGATAGGTTCAGCAGATGATTACCTGACCGTGGCCATGGAAAAAGTTGTTTTTAAATATGTAAGAGTGCAGCTATCTCTATGATTTAAAAAGATACGTCTATAACTAAAATAGGGGGGTTTTTGTGTGTGGTTTTTTTTGCTTGGCTGATTTCTTAAATATCTCTACATTTTCTTACTGCCTAATGTATTCATTTATCCAGTCAATATTTACTAATTTATTAATATTCATTTCCACCTGCTGAAAGCTCAGGATAAAACCATGAAGAAGCCAGGCACAATCCCTGCCCTCTCAGAGTTTCAGGCCAAGTCGGAGAGACCGAACAGTAAATAAGATTTTACAGTATAGCACAGTAACCACATGAAAGTGAAGTACAAGGTGTTATGGAGACACTTAGGAAGAGCAACCAACTCAGACTCAGGAGGATATAAAAACATCTCAGGGAAACAACCTATAAGATAAAACTTAAATGATGGACAGGAATCAGGCAGACAGGCAAGTTTGGTGTCTTATTCTGCTCAGGCTGCTACAAGCAGAATGCCATAGGCTGGGTGACTTGAACAGCAAACATTTCCCCAAGTGCTGGAGGCTGAAGTCCTAGATCAGAGTGCCAGCATGGCTAGTTCTCGGTGAGGACCCTCTTCCTGGCCACGTCTCACACAGACTTCCTTGGTGGCTGCATGCAGAGAAAGCAAGCTCTGTGTCTCTTCCTCCTTTTATAATAAGTGCATTAATGCCTTCACGAGAATCCCACTCTCATGACCTAATCTCACCCTACTTACCTCCCCAAAACCCCATCCCCAAATACCATCACATTGGGGGTTAGGGTTTCCGTGTATTTCCCATGACAGTTGGAAAATGTGTATTCCAGACAGAGAACTCACAGAATGGGAGAAGTTCAAGAGGATGGAGAGATCAAGGCTCATTCCAAGGATTAAAAACAATTTTATATAAGCTGAATTTTAAAGTGTGAGGGAAAAGGGAGTGGAAAAGAAGCTTGAACCCTAAGAAGGGGGTGAGGAGCGTGATATTTATCCTAAGATCAAAGGTCTTCATTTTTAAAGTCGAGAAATGCCATAATTACATTTTGGCGGCAGTTCAAACATTATTCTGTTCACTATGTGCAGAAGGAGCTGAATGGGAGAAAGTTGAAGCAGTGAATTAGTATGCACAAGGACTAAGTTTGAGAAAGGCTGAAACTGAGGATTCTGACATACACGTCTCACTTTTTGCTTGATACATTTTCAACATTGGCATCTGAGGACTTTAGGCTGTGGAATGTTCAGTGAATCTCCCATTTTTTTTCCCTGGAAATGTCCCTGGTTGGTGGCAGTGGTTGACATCAGTCTGCCAAGCCTGGAGACATACTAACCAGGGGTTCACCAACTTCATATGCCCCAACCACAACCTTATACTCCAGCAGAATTCACTTTTATGGCCGCAATGATCACCATTAGCAAACATCAGTGCTTGGATTGAGCATCTGGATTCCAAGTACAATTCCTGAAAAAAGTCACCAGCACATCCTGATAAACTGCCCACAAATCATAAAACAAAGATCAGGTACCACACAGGTGAATCACATCGCAGCTCTGAACTAACCACCCATCTGCGTGCCTGGGCAATAACTCATCTCCTGCGTATGAGGCATGGGGGTGGGGGTTCAAGCAGGACAGACCTATGAGAGCCCCCCACGAACAAGGAGACCAGCCTGGAAGCTGGACAGATGACGGTGATCTCAATCCAGGTGGTGACAGTAGGAGTAAAATTGGACAGCTGATGGATTTGAGAGACATTTGTGAGATAGAAGTTAGCAAATGACTGGATATAAGGTGAGACAAATTCCTAGGAAGTGTTTTCTGTTGAGATAAAATGACATATAACACTACATTACTTTTTTGGTTACAACACAGTGATTCCATATATATATACACAGGGTGGGCAAAAGTAGGCTCACAGTTGTTCCTATGAATAATAATTAATAAATAATCAAAGCATAAAACAAACACTGTGTTTTGTGTCCTCACATCCGTTAACCTGCTTTTGCCCACCCCTGCATTGCAACATGATCACAAGTCTAGTTAACAGCCATCACTACACATGGGCTTTTCTTGTGATGAGAAATTTAAAGATCTCTTTAAAGGAATCTTAAGAAGCACATTTTAAAATCAAGATGACTCTCAATATAGCTGGAATCTTACCATCTCTTTTGTGTTTTTGAGAGACTTTCATGCTGACACCTATCAATATCACCAGTAACACAATGTTTTCCCAGGAAAAAGTAATAAGTCCAATGTGGCTCCATGTCTTTTAATTTCTCCTTTGCCTTGTGGGCCCTCTGCTCTAAGAACCTAGGATCTGACACCAATCCTGGGGTCCCCAAGCTGGTCTCCAGCCCTCCTGTCCTGGAAAATCTAAGACTCTTATGTGCTGCTCACACCCACTCAAAGTTACCACTTTCAGCCAGCTGCCAGGTGAGAAAGAAAGCTAAGATCAGTTCTGCAGCTGATGATGGTTTATATTTACATGTACTTTAAGTCCCTCACTAACTGATGACTGTCACTTTTACCTGAACCTCTTTGCTTATCTGTAAAATTAAGTGATTGGAATAGAATAGGAGTTACACATTCAAACCCTTACAGAGGCTGGGTGTGTGCCTTGCTGAGCGGACAACTGAAGGACTGGGTAGTTGGGTGGGGTGGTTTCCCTGAGGACTTAGCGAGCTCCTGTCCCAAGTAGAAGGAGCGGCTGATACTCAGCTTCAAAAACCCATCGTCCTGTGGGCTTGATGTTGCCAGATCATCCAAATTTTTTTCAAAATAATCTAGAAATGAAGATTCTTAGTGTATTTATCCAACTGCAAGAATTTGGCAATGTCACTTATTTGAATTTTTTAGATTTATGAGCCAGCATTGTGTGAGCCAAACAAGTCCCTCATGCTTTTTCTGGCTCTTCAACTGTGGGAAAAATCTAAGATGCCTTCACCTTCAACACTTAAATCTCCAAAATTATGGAACTCTAGACTCCAGGGCAGACCAGAGGGAAGCATCAGTTGGCACCAATGGGTTACTCAGTGTTCTTCATATTAAAGAGAGACCTGCATGAACGTTTCCTGTCCGAGCTCCTGAACAGTCATAAAATTGAAGCTTTGAGCTTGACTTTTAGTCAAGCTCAGAGGCAAATTAGACCTTCTTCAGAACATGAATTGAAAAATATTGAGCTAATGCTTGGAGGACTGATTATAGAGTTTAATTCATAGAGCAAACGGAAATATAATTTAAAGGCAAATTAGACCCTACTAAATACTTTAGTACAGTTGCCCTTCAGTACCCATGGGGGATCAGTTCCATGACCCCTGAGAATACCAAAATCCAGGGGTGCTCAAGCCCCTTAAATAAAATGGTGTAGTACGATATTTGCATTTAAAGTACATACATTCTCCGATACATTTTAAATCATCTCTAGATTACTTATAGCACCTGATAAAATGTAAACACTATGTAAATAGCTGTTACACTGTATTGTTTAGGAAATAATGATAAGGAAACAAAGGCTGCACATGTACAGACCCAAGCATGGTAGACCTAACTACATCAGCAACAACATAGCTTTCTTCTTTTGAACATTTTCTACCTGCAGTAGTTGAACACACTGATGCAGAACCTGCGGGAATGGAGGGCTGGCAGATTAACCTCATTTTTGTCGACCTTTTAACACAGTCAGGTTTGAAGCTGTCCAATGTGGTGAAAGATGAAAGTGGTAATTTCTCAGAATAAATAAATCATTTACCCAAATTTAAATGGAGGTTAGCCGCATTAAAATTAATGCCATCAGGGTGATGTTAGATTAAAATGATGCACAAATAGTTTTCTTTTGTCCAGTTATGAAACTTGAAGGGTTTTCTTTTAAAAAATACCAATCAGTTCTTATTTCTCACCATTCTCTGGGTTAGCCAGGAAGCTCATCTGGTCTAGGCCAGTGTGGCTAACCCCTGTGGTGAGCTGGCGGCTTGGCTGAGGCTGACGGTCCAAGGTGGCCTCACTCTCATACCTTGCATGGGGCAGGCTGTGTGGTCAAAGGAGCCTCAGCTAGAGAACTTGCCTCTGCTCCATCTGGCCGCTCATGCTCTCACAGGCACATCAAGGCTTCTTCACATACAAGGGCAGGCAAAGGTAGGTTTCCAACTATGAGTACACAAAACATAGTTTTTTTGTAAACTTACCTTTGCCCACCCCTGTAGTAGTTTCAGGGTTTTAGAAGGAGAAAGGGAAAGCCAATTAGCTCACCCATGTTTCACACTCAGCCCCTGGAAGTATTTGAGTTTGTAACTTCTGATCTACTCCAAGTTCTTTCTGAGTCTCTGATTATGTCACGTTTGACAATGTCTGCCCCTGCACATCTGTTCCCCCATGTCTCAGCATGCCAATAGCAAGAATGACCTCCCTGTACCATGTGAGGGTGTGCGCAAGTTTGTGCGACCCTCACTGCTTAAGAACAGTACACTTCACATTTGGTTCTTCTAAAGCTGCCCATGGGGTATGAAACACTTGGTAAGGGCGTCTTTTCTGGATTTCAGGTGAGCACAGATCTCTAGTTTGTTTCGATACCCGCTCAACTTATCTTAGGTTTGGGCCACCACATATGTGGTCTTGTCTGAAACCCAAAGATCTATGGCACTGGATCCCCTTTGAGACTCAGGCCCCACCTAGTTCCATCCCTTCTGATCCTTCTCCCTGGACCTTCTCATGGCAGGAAGGTCCTTTCATTTATCAGCAGGAAAATTTTCTTAAATTATTTCTTTTTAGAGAGGGGGCCACGGAGGGAGAAAGAAAGGGAGAGAAACATCGATGTGAGAGAGAAACATGAATCGGTTGCCTCCCAAATATGCCCCAACCGGGGACAAATCTGCAACCCAGGCATGTGCCCAGACCAGGAATCCAACCGGCAACCTTTCACCTTGCAGGGTGACTCCCAACCAAGTCAATCATACGGGTCAGGGCAAAACATGGTATCTTTAAAAGAAACGCTAGGCCTGCTGTGCGCTTGGCTTCATTTCGCTCTGGAGTGGACATGGACAAATGCAGTCCACTCCCAGGGAAAAGAAATAAAAATGATGGCAGCCTTAAAAAAAATAAAATAAAGATCTCTGAGAGATGTTAATGCATTAAACCAAGAGAAGACTTGAGGTGCGATGGTTAATTTTATGTGTCACTCTGACTGGGCTAAGGGATGCTTGGGTAACTTGTCAAACCTTATTGGGGGTGTGTCAGTGAAAGTGCTTCCAGAGCAATGAGCATTGGAATCAGTACACTGAGGGTCACCCTCCCCATGTGGGTGGACATCATCCAATCCACTGAGGGCCTGCACAGAACAAAAATGCGAAAGAAAAACCAATTCACTGTCTCTGAGACGTCCGTCTACCCCTGGCCTAGACAGTGGCCTCCCGACTCCAGAACTCACACATCAGCTCCCGATTCTTGGGCCTTCGGACTCGGACTGGGACTTCCCCCATCAGCTTCCCTGGCACTCAGGCTGTCAGACTCGGACTGAATCACACCACCAGCTTTCAGATGGCAGCTCACAGAATTTCCCAGCCTTCATCATCACATGAGCCAATTCTTATAATGAACTCCTTGTGTGTGTGTATCTCTTATTGGTTCTGTTTCTCATGAGAACCCTGCATGTACATGGGAAATTCAGAGTAACTCACTTGAAATGTGTGAAATACTATCATGGAAAGAGAAATCAGCCTTCTGTTATTGACTCTCTGGGAGCTGAGATGTTTTCTGTTTTGTTTTGTTTTGTTTTTTTGCAGCCGACTAGAAGGCAGAACCCTCGTACAGTCAGATATGTGCAAAGGCAGAATGGACTGACTCGTAGGTCCCCCATCACAGTGATACATGGTGACCAGATGCCACAGAAGACATTTGAGCATCGGACAGGTGGTGGGAACAGTTAATTTTTTTTTATTTTATTTTTCATTGACAGTTTACATTTGGTATTATTGTGTATTAGTTCCAGATGTACAGCACAGTGGTTAGACAATCACATCCTTTACACAATGATACCCCATTATTTCCACTACCCATCGGACACCGTAGGTAACTGTTAGAATATTATTGACGATATTCCCTACGCTGTACTTACCATCCCCGTGACTATTTTGTAACAACCAGTTAGTATTCTTAATCCCTTCCCCTTTTTCACCCAGTCTCCCAACCACCCTCCCCTCTAGCATCCATCAGTCTGTTCTCTGCATCTAGGAGTTGTGGAACAGTTGAATTTTAATGTCCTTTGTCTCCTCTAGCCTTGAGATTTACAGTTGAATGGCACGGGTGTTAAGAATATGCAGCGGGCGAAGCTGGTCTCTGCTTTAGCTCTCTGTGAAGCATAGTTTCGCTATCCTTAAAATGGTGTCTACACGATCCAGCCCCTTTAAGGGTTATCAAACACACGTGTGTTCAGTGAGAGCTCAGGGCAGAGAGTAACACAGTACTTTCCCTATCACGTTAGCTGTTCCCTTTATTACTAATCCATCCTCTTGACTCTCCTGTCAGAGAATGACTCTGTCAGGAATGTAAAGACAAAGGAGCCATGGGGACACACATTGTTTTGATGGCAGGCATTGAGAAAGGGACATATAGAGGAACCATAAGAAAAATAGAAGACTCATTAAAATCTCAGTGATCTGAACTTTTTTTTAATGTTTAAAAAATGCATTTTACAAAAACCTTTGAAACACAAGGGGTCGGGAACAGTTCTTTGAGTCCTGTACTTGAACATGGCAATGGAAGCCTGACTGGAGGCTGGGCTTTCAGTTCTGGGTCTCTAAAGTTAGATCAATAGTAGTTCAACCCAACAGGGAGTTTCTTCCCCTTAAGATATCTTCCACTCTCTCCTCTTCCAGCCCCAAGTGATTCCGTTATTCTTCGCTCTCCCGTAGAGGTAGCAGAACATCTGAGCTGGCCCTGTGATTTTTCCTCCCGTTACCCAGTGACAAACATCGTTTCTGAGAAGTAAATTGCTGTTTTTCGATTTGAAGTTAGAATTATGAGTGAGCTCAGTGTGTGTCTCTGTAGGGCATCCTGACATTTCGCGTGGGAGAGTTTTTAGTTCTGCGTTGCAGCTCTGAGAATGCACCAGCCTACCATTTGTTCTCCGGCTATTGGGTGACCCCTGCTGGTCACTGGGAGACGTTACTGTCTTTTCTGATTTTTCTCTGGACCTTCCGCATTTAATTCCAATCATCAGACTCCCACTGCCACTTTCCCAGATTCAATTCACCTTTACCTCGTTGTGATAGTGTCTATTAATACCTGTTGTGCATTAAATGTCCTTTTTATTGCATTAAACCTGGAGCTCTTAAAACTGACTCCCGTAAAATGATGAAATCCGTCGCGAAGGAAAACATCCTTTGCTATATATAGTCTGTGCCGGCAAGTCTTAATGATTCAGTGCTGTCACGGTGACAGACACCATGACAATGTTTGCATTTTCTTGAAAAGTACTGGTCGGCAACAAGCACAGGTACTGCCACATGCCGAAGCCCAACTGGCAGCCCGAGACAACATTCCCTTCACTCTTGGCCCAGCGCTCTCGCTGATGGGACACACGTAACTTCCCAACCGTAGCACAAGGTAAGCTATGGATTACACCACCAGAAAAGGCTTTAAATAACGGCTTATCCTCCCTGACCACCTTATCAGAATTTACCTACTGAATACATGTTTGTTTAGTGTCCCTACTATGTAAAAGGCTTGAAAGGGTGGGGGAAAGAATGGGTAATAAATTTAAAAAATAGGAGAATATAGTCATATCTCAGCTGCAACAATATCACATCTATATATTTTAGTCCCTTGCCTGTTCTTATGTGTTAAATAATTTATTTCAGTGGATCTCCGTGTCTTATTATAAGAATAAAATGATAGCACATACCTAATTCCTTTGGTATTGGAAGGATTAGCAACCCCTGCCTCCGGTCACTAATTCACTGTTAAACAAAACTGGGCCTTTAAAAAGATTGTTTGGCCCTGGCTGAAGTGGCCCAGTGGATTGAGTGCTGGCCTGCAAACCAAACAGTCCCTGCTTCGACTGCCAGTGCAGGCAGGACATACGCTTGGGATGCAGGCCAGGTACCCCCTAGGGGTGGTGCAAGATGCAACCACACACTGATGTTTCTCTCCCTCTTTCTCCTTCCTGTTCCCTCTCTAGAAATAAATAAAATCTCTAAATAAGAAGACTGTTTGTATACTCCTATGGATAATAACAGTAGCTCCCTTCAGCCAGAGCTGAGATGGGCAAACTTCAGAAGTTCAGCCAGCCATGTGTGGTTCCCCAAACCTCTTTAGAGAAAATATAAGAATGGTCATCTTCATAGTTCCAGAGGTCATCTACTCAAGAAGAAAGTGAAAGAAAACGGAAAGGAAGTTTGGGTATTTGTTGGCTATATGAGTGTGTGTGTGTGTGTGTGTGTGTGTGTGTGTGTGTGCATCTATAAATATTCCACATATTCACAAACACTGATAAATAAATATCTGTACTCTAACATGAATGGAGAATCACATCAGTAACTAAATTCATGGGATTTAAATGAGGCACTGCCAGTTACTTGGGATTTTGCTCTGGCAAATTTCAGACACAACATTTCACCTCTCTCTCTTTGAACTTTGCAAATCAAGCTATTATTTATTCTATTTATTCGTACTTTCTCTTGAAAAGTCAGTTCTCCATAGGCCCTGAAATACTTTTATGTGAGGTTTTTTTTCCCCTCTGAATTCCGTTCTCTGTTTGCCTTCATCTTCCTGGCAGTAAAATGCCTCAAACTGAATACAATATTCTGGGCTTCTTAAAACGATCTTCGTGACTTCCTTACAGTAAAGGTCTTGCCTCGGTTTTAAAAATCTGCCTGTTGACAAAACAGTAAATTCACAGTGTTATCTATTGAAAGTCTTCTCACGACTCTTTTTATTTATGGGCATGCCTTTTCAACTCTCTCTAAGGCCTTTCGACTGTGTGTGGTTCTTATAACAGCTTGACTCTCTCAGTAGACATTAATTTAAGTAAATATTTCTGCTTCTCTGTGTATTTTCTCTTTGAAGTTTTCATTTTTGGTTGATGCTCTTTTAACTGTTCCTCTTTCCCATTTCCAATACAGCAGTGACCCTGAGTCTTTGAGAAAATATTTGCAAAGCTACACTGACTTCTTATTTATTCATGGCCCTTTTCAGCAATGTTCTTTTCTCTACAAAGAGCTCAAAACCCCTAACAAGAGCTAAGGTCATACTCCAAACACATCTCTGATTACAACTGGAAAGTAAAGGGAGAATGAAAAAAAAGTTTAATAGGGTAAGACTCCTAAAGATACTCAGAGTTAATCTAAGTTACGCATTCTAAGGTACCTCAGTCTTTTTTCCATAACCTGGCATATTATGATCTTTTCACTCTATCTTTACTTCCGCCCAACTTGAGAATTTAAACTTTCTCCAATTTCGCAAGAAGTAAATTTTCTAAATACTGTGGAATATATCTTAATAAAAATCTTCTTTAAAAAAATCCTGCTCAATGGCTTCGTATCACACCTCCTGCCCTGAAGGAGGCAGTGAAAGTTTACTAAACAACCTGTCTCTCACCTACACACTCAGCCGGGATCGTGACTGAGCATCCCTGTCATTTTGAAATCCTTGGCTTTTTCTGTCTTCTGATTAAGGTATACATATTTTCTAATCTTAGCTCTAGCCAGCCTTACACAGTCTGGATCATAAAGTTGCCATTGTTAATGGAAAAGTATCTTCTGGCTCTTGGGAACGTGTCTGTTTCTGTTTATCTGGCAGAGGCCTCCTGAATCCCAGATTACCCACATATCATCCCATGCTTTTAAATTCCAGAAAATGGAAAGACATTTGAATGATCCCCACCCATTTCTCCAGATGATTATCATGGACTCTGATTACGATTCCCATAGTATCCTTCATATCTTTACTACTAATTCCAAACACACTGACACAAATTCATAAACTTGCTCAACTAGAATGAAACTTAGTCCACCTTCCTTACTTTACAAATGAAGGACTGAAGTCAGAGGACTTGTCCAAGGTCACGAAAGTCA
This sequence comes from Macrotus californicus, assembly GCA_007922815.1. Taxonomy (NCBI): domain Eukaryota; kingdom Metazoa; phylum Chordata; class Mammalia; order Chiroptera; family Phyllostomidae; genus Macrotus; species Macrotus californicus. The sequence continues at coordinate 9,167 of VMDR010006958.1, read as the reverse complement.
GCTACTAATACAATAACATCAAGTCAAGCCCTGGCCAGGTCGCTCTGTTGGTTAGAGTGTCACCTCAATACACAAAGGTTGCAAGTTCGATCCCCAGTCAGGGCACATACAATGAATGTATAAATAAGTGGAACAACAAATCGATGATTCCTTCTCTCCCTTTCCCTTCCTCTCTCTCTAAAATCAGTAAACAATTTTTTAACCAAGTCTTTGTGTACTTACTTGCATGTGCATAATGAATGCTTATCTAGACCAGAAATGCTCTGAGCCCTTTACAATTTTGACTCTTCTACTCCTTAGAGCAACCTTATGAAGTAGATACTATTATTACCCGATTTCAAAGATGAGGAACTGAAGCACAAACAGATTAAACACTTTGCCAGAGGTCACCTACTTGTAGGCAACCAAGCAGGGATTGAAACCCAGGTAGTCTGGCTCCCACGAGAGCGCTCTTAATGACTATGCACTCTTTCTCAGATGTCAGTCAGTCAGTTAAGTGTCATCAAACAGTAATCCCGTTGGAGCAGGTGCATAAATTGCCTCAATGCTGCTAAGCATAGCTTTCCATCATCAATCAACACCTCTTGGTTTTCAAAGTTATCTTCGCACTGGAAACATAAACAACCTCTTCAAATAGTTACCCATGGAGCCAAGGTATGCTTTATCCAGATGTGACCTCCTACATCAGGAAAAACATAAAATCTTACCCCTTTGTCCTCAGGGAAACAAAAACTGAACCAGGAGGTTATGGCAGATTTTTTAAAGTCACTACACTGTCTACTGCGCTCACAATGTGTTTCTATAAGCTCCCTTCTTTCCCCCTAGTGGGATTTGAGCATTTCTAAGGCTAAAATGCAGAGTAAACACCTTAGCATTGAACAGATTTGTTCTGTTTCTCCTGTTTGCCTGTGGCTGCTTTTTGCTTTTCAAGAGCCTCTGGGATTGAGACATCACACCAGGTACTGGAGGCAAGGCGCACGGCAAATGCAAATTGCAGCCCTCTATCACTCAGGCCTGCCTCTGTCTGGATCTCTTGAGCCGGTCACACAGTGGCTTCCCACAAACAGCTGCCAGTGGCCACGGGGACCACAAGAACAACCCTATTATCAGCTAGAAAGAACACAAGAAAACACGAAAACTCAATGAGTCCACAGTGCCCAGAAAGGTGCCTCTAAGAAGCCCTTAGCACCCAGGATGTGAACACCATCGTCTACTTAGATTTTTATTCTACCAGCAACTACAGCGTCAGAGATATTTACTGCTAGGAACACAACAAAAGCACACCAGAGAAATATGTTTCTATGACTCACCTGTTGCCTTAATACGTTTTCGTTTGTAAGTTATAAGGAAAAAAGACATTAATATTGTCTTCCCCTCAGACACAGTCCAACAAGTTGACAGACACCACTATTTATGCTGTGGGAGCATTTACTGACCCTAAAACGTCTGAAGTGGTTTGAGGTGATTCTGAAGGAGTTTTGAGAGATAGTGGGCAAAGGCCCTGAAGGATGTGAAGGGGGGCAGAGGTCAAGTGTGAAATCATCCATCTCTGCATGCCCACCCGTGGAGTCAGAAAAGGCTGCCAATGTTTCATCTCCAAAGAGCTGTGAATATCCCCATTTGTTTTCAAGAGAAGAGGCCATGTTTAAAAGCTGAAGAATCACCCAGCACATTTGATGTAAAGTTTAGAGGACAGTGGAAAATCTGAAACAAGTTAAAGATGGGTTTATAAAATAGAGTTGGGTTTTCAGAGAGGAGTAATAGGAGTAGAATTACTTTCTCAGACACATAAATCAAATGCTTTCCTTGTTATTTATCAAGATATAGGTTTGGATCTTTGTGGTAAATGTTGTGGGTTGTCTGTAAATATGATTCAGAGATTTATTTTCTTTTCCTTCCCATTTATCATTTATATTCAAATTGGATATTTGAATCATAGTGCTATGTCCATCCACCATGGCTCTTTGCTCACTCAAGAAAGCTGCCCAGGGTCTTGTGTGAACAGGGGTAGGCACACAGTGGATGATGGGCACAAGCACGGGCCACTGTCCAAGTGCCCAGGACTCTCTGTCCAGTCAGAGGATGGTGGTCAGCAAGGCCAGTCACACAGACTAGCTGTGTGACAGCTCCCTTCAGGTTATGGTCTAGGGAGCCTGATGGGCCTGGCCTGCGGACCAGAGAGAAGTGAGAGAGGCTTTGCGAGCCAAGGGAGGAGGTTGCTGGCCTTTGGAACGGTCTCGGTTCCTTGATTCTTCATTCCAATGCATACGTATCCTCAAAGTGAGCTTTATTTTTATTAGTCTAGTTCCCTTCTTAGCTCCCTGAAACCAAAACACCCAAATGAGCACACCATGAAATAAAATTGTTGAAAGATCCATTTGTCAGCATAGTCCCGGATTTTATGTCTTGACTGTTCTCAGAACATCTCTACTCTGTTCCTTATTTATACTCATGATATTCCACTCATTTTCTTCACTTTTTTCTCTATTTTCTCCTTTTCTATCTCTGTTAATTGAGATATAATTGACATAGAACACTATATTGGTTTCAAGTGTACACAAAATGATTCAATCGCGTGTGGGCAAAAGTAGGTTTGCAATTGTGGGTTTGCTAAACACAAAGATTATCTTGCATTAGCATTTATTATTTTTCCATAAAATAACTATAAACCTATATTTGCCCATGCCTGCATATGTCTACATTGCAAAATGATCACCACAATAAGTCTAATTAACATCATCACCACACGGTTATAGTTTTTTTCAGGTGATAAGAACTTTCAAGATCTCTCTTAGCAACTTTCAAATATACATTACAATATAATTAACTATAGTCTGTCGCTTGTATATTCTTTCTTCTCTCTCTCTCTCTCTCTCACACACACACACACACACACACACACACACACACACACACCCTCTTATAATTCCTCTTTCCAGGAACAATGTCATGGCTAGATCTACTCCTCTCCTTCTATATTTCCTTCTTCAAATCCCATCCAATTTTCCTAACTTCCCAAACTCGACACTCCATCCTCACCTCATGTGCAACTGAGGAGACACCCATTAGGGCTGAAGACTCAATAAGTGTATATATAACTTAAGCAAGTATTAGATATTTCTAAAATCCAGTTCTTTAAATAAAGCCATATAACCTTAATACTACTCAACAAAATGATAAATTTGATTTATAACCTTAATACTACTCAACAAAATGATAAATTTGATTTTTCATATCCAACATAATTCCACAAATACTTATACCAATGCAATATCAATAGGTCCAACAGGGAGCATCAAAATGGATAAGACAGGACCCCAACCACTAGTTGGCTTACAGTCTAGGAGGGAGAAAGCACATTTGGAGAAAGAATTCTCACACCAGGCAGCACGTGACGGCACTGCTCTGATGAAGGAGGCGCAGAAGGGAACAGGGCTCAGCCAGGTTGTTGGCAGCACCAGTGTGATCCAGCTCCAACAATGCAGGTGTACATATTTCACAGGACATGACCTGTGTGTCAAAGCTGGGGTGAGCCATTCTTCATACATGTATGGTAAGGCAGGCATTAAACTTGACATTTTTCAGAATATGCCAAAATGGGTACCAAGAATATTTTCGGTAGTATTCTAAGAATAACCATGACAGATCCCCAAGGGCAAATTTCAGAACAAGAAATAATGATCTTTGGCACCAACCATTTTACTATCTGTCCTGTTTTTTTATATGACTTTTAAAGTAAAAGTGCCTTAGCTCCCTTCACTTTCAAATTGCTTATTGCCTTCCCAAGTCCACTCAGGGCCCTTCCCAGCCCACCCCTCTTCACTTGCCTTTGCTCCAAGCCGATCTTCCCCAAGTGTCCTATCCCATCATATTTTAACCATTGTGCTGGGCAATGTCATTATCTATTCTAATAGTCTACCGTGAAATGCAAATGATGGCCTTTACCTTCCCCAGAGCAATTATTTTTAATGTTGACAAATAATCGACAAATATAATTGTAAATGTTTAAAGTGTACAACATGGTGATTTGATGTACATAAACTGTAAAATGATTACCAAGGGTGTTCAGCTTTCTAATAGCAACTTGCTTAAGTCAAAAAAAAAAAAATTCAGATGGATCAAATGGATATTTTAGGTATGAACCTTGAACATTATTCCCTTTGTATGCCTTATTTTTGTTCTCCCAGTATCACCACCACCTACACACACACAATATCTGTGTCACAGAGGCATGGGGAGAGTCTCTCTGTCACTTGAGGGAACTGGCCTCCAAACCAAAAACGAGGTAGTAAATATCTAATTTAACATAACTAATGTAAGTTAAGCTCCCACACCATTTCTAAGGAAAAACTGAAATTAAGCAGAACTAGACTTTTGTGACTTCCGGATGCATAACAAATTACCTAAAACCTTAGTTGTTTAAAACCCCAGTATTTCGTCATGCCACCGTTTCTGTGGGGCAGGGACATAGGGTGCCGTAGCACGCGGCGCTGGCTCAGGGGCTCTCAGGAGGCGGGTCACCTGGAGCTGCAGCGCTCTGAGGTCACGTGGAAGTCTGTCACGCAGGGGCAGGCAATGTGTGCTCGCCGTGGGCAGGAGGCTTCAGTTCCTCACCCACGGACTTCTCCGTGGGGTCTCTTGAGCCTTTATGCCCCGGAGGCTGGTTTCTCCCTGGGTGAGCGATCCAACCAAAAGTTAAGGGAGGGGCAAGACAGGTTTTTATGACTTGGCCTCAGACGTCACCTACCAGAATTTCTGCTACATTTTCTTACTGAGAAGTACATCCCTCAATCCAGTTAGAGTCGAGGTTGGGAAGGTTGACCTTTTCCTTTTGATAAGGAGGACTATCAAAGAATTTGTGGACTTATTTTTAAATCACCATAGCTCCCTTGCTCATTTCTTCGGTCTCTCTGTACTTCTATTTAATAATACGCTCTAATGAGTAAATACTCTATTAAGCAAATATTTTATAACATTAAGCCCTTAGATTTTAAATATTCCCATTAGCAATACATGGTTTTCAAATTCTTGTTACTAATCCCTTTCTCCAAATTTTCATAAGCTTCTTCAATTCTAAGTTACATAGTGTTGTTCAAAAATAAATCTTCTGAGTAATTTGGGGTTCAATTGCACAGCATTTGCTGCTCCTGAATTGACATTTCATAAAATCAATTTTAATTCATTCATATGTGGCTAAGTAAAATATTTTATGAGGTATTGGATCAAACATCTGTTCTATTTCTTTTGACTCCTACTTCAGTAATTGAATTATTTTTGAAAAAAAGCAATCAAATTAGTTTCTTATAATTATAGACTGTTGACTACTCATATTTCATGTCCTTACAACACTTAAGTTAGCGTGGTTGTTTTCTACAAAGCATTTTCTATTATTTTGCTAGAAGCTAGAGCAATCTTATTCACCCAAGTGACCTGCTCACAATCTGTTTCTTAAGAATAATGACAAATAAAGAATGTTTATCTTATTGTTCTAAAACTGAAGGTATTTTTTTTTCTTCCAGCTGATTGATTTTTACTGCTGAGAAACAATGGCAGGTATTCTCAAGAAATGTTCGTTTAAGTAAAGCAAAAATCCACCAAGAAAAACCTCACAGATAAACAGAAATTGCTGCTTCCTCTCTGCAAGATCATAAACTGGGTTAACAGGATCAAGCACGAAGGAAAAAGGACTCACGGACAACAGTGTGGTGATTGCAGGGAGGAGGGGGTATAACGGGGTTAAATGGTAATGGGAAAAACACAGTAAAAAAATCTAAAGCAAAACAATAACAAAAGTCAAAGGGCCAATGTACCTAACTAGGTCAAACAGCCTAGGTCTGTGAAACAGTAATCAGACAAAATGTTTAATACCTTTACTCATTCAGTAAAAGTTTGTTTGAACATATTTATTAAATGAACAGGTTTATTCAATATGAAGTGTAGTCATAGCTGACTAAGACTTTAAAGGCCCTAAGCTCTGGAAGGATTATGGTTACCATACTTTTTTCAAAATAAAACCAGTATCCACTTCCAACACAGCTAAATAAGCTCCTACTGAATCTGACCTTCCAGATATCAGCCATTAGCTGTGGGAAAAATAAAGCAAAATAATAACCTGAAGGAAGATACTGAAGAGTAAGAAAGAAAACACAGTAGACAAATTCTGAAGGAAAGAGAAAAATTGGTAGAAGAAACCAGCACAGGATCGGTATACATTTTTAACTTACAAGCAGAATGAAGGTAGCACCAAGTGAAGTAACTAAAACTTTGACATGAAAAAACATGTATTTCTGCCCTGGCCAGGTGGCTCACTTGATTAGAGCATCAGCCTGATATGCCGAGGTTACAGGTTCAATCTCCAGTCAGGGCACATACAAGAATCAACCAATGTATCTCAATGAGTGCATAAATAAATGGAACAGCAAATTGATCTCTCTCTCTCTCTCTCTCTCTCTCTCTCTCAAGTCAATAAATAAACAAACAAAACAAAAAACTCCACATATTTCTGGTCAAGATCAAAAGAACGCAGAGTTCATAGCAGCCATGGAGACTAGAAAGTATGATGTTAAATCTCAGGGAAAGACAACCAGAGAGGATGAGCACTATGTCGTGTATGTAATTTCTGTCCCACAAATGCATGCATAAAGCAGAATCAAAGTAGTACAGCTAAGTTAAAAGAATTAGAAAACAATTTAAACTGCCACTAAAAAGAGTTTTAAGTTTGATTTGCACATTCAGTCCATACCATGCAGTCAATTCCTTCTTCAGCTGCCCAAGATTCTCTTTAAATGTTAATCCCTAAAGAGGATTTCCCTGGGTACTCTGAAGAGGCACTGTTTGTGTGGGAGACAAAGCCACCCTGCTCTCAAACTTGGGTTAAAGTAAAAAGAAGAAACTCTAGGCTTCCCATGAATACAATAGTGAAATTTATCTCCAATCCCAAGTTTATAGCCTTGATAGGGAAGAGCCATTAGAGGGGATAAAGTTGAGGAGACAGATAAAAGAAAAATGTTTTGTGGAGGTAGTTCCTGGAGAAGATGGTGTCAAAAAAGCAGACTGGCCTTAAACATTAGAAAGGACATCTTATCTCCTGAGACTGGAACAAAGAGGGTAAGATTGATGAGGAAATAAAAGCCTTCAAAGAAGAGTGGATTCAGGGAACTAAGAGATATCTACCTTGATTAATTGACAATCACTGCCATCAAAACAGCTGAACCAGGAGATACAGTGGATGCTGGCCTTAATTACAGGGGTTGTGATTTGAAGGTCAAAACAATTAGACCCTGTACAGCGAATATTGCACAGTGGTGCAAGCACACCAAAGCAAACGCTACAAAATAATGCTGGATCCCAACTGTACCCTTGAACACAAAATTTCAGTCTAGATTGAAATACAGGGACAGTCTCTAAACTGAGGAAATTAAAACCTGACCTAAGAATTGAAATCGCCAGCAGACTGCCAGCGCTGGCCGGAGCACCTGGTTTACTGAGTCTTCAGCCCTCACAGACCTCGCCAGGGGACCTGCTACATATTTTAGCTGTTGAAGCATTTGCAACCATAGTGTATTGTGATTCAATTAAAGTCCTCCAAAGCTTTCCTTTCATTCAGCCCATAATAATGAGGATCCACTGAGGAAAGAAACCATGTTATACGTAAAAACAGAAGTGGGGGAATTTTTTGCTCTGAAGAAACTGAGGCTGTGAGAGCTGTCTTTAATTGTCAAGGGCGTTCCATTCAGAGCCTCTGCACCCACCTCATCCACATATTTCTTGGGTCTTCCTTTCCACATTTTTCATTCTGGAATATTGGAATGACTCAGTGGAATAAGAGGAAAACTTCAGTGGGCACCTGATCTTTCTTCTTCTGACCAACCTAAATATTATGTCAAGCCTTTCATTCCTTCCTTCCCATGTGTACATTTATGAAAACAATAAACTCCAAGTTCAGTTTCCGTAAGAAGCTCACAAAACACTTGACTCAGCTCTTTATATCTTGTCCTCTTTCTATAAAACAATTTTTGAAATGGAATTATTTTAACACCAGGAGGGTAAGGAACATCCATGTCATCTATGGATTGCTTTTGACTTCAGAAAAAATAAATTACAACAAATACGTTTGGTGGGTGGGATAACAGAATCACATACACTATGTCAGGTGCCCTTTGGAATTCCTTTTACGATTTTCTCAAATGCAGTGAGATACTACTGCCCACCTGCACCTCCTGAGAGTCCCAGAGCAACGCCCCTGCAGCAGGTAGCCTCTGCATCAGCCCTTGTACAAGCAGTTTTTTGTATTTGTTTTCTCTCCACTCAACTTCGGGAACCTGTCTGGGCAACACCAGTGTCCAGCCTCTCTCCTGGGCACTATGAGAGTGAAAGGGTGCTCAACATCCACCATTCATCTCACCTTGATGGTTCCTCCTTCCTCCTTTGTCTCTGTGCCTTTCCAATGTGCTTTGTTAGAGAAAAGACAAAAGCTTTTGTTAATTGCTTCAAGTTTTTGAAATAAGAATTCTATTCGATTTGTGTTGACTCACAGGGCACATCATACGCTGCCCAGGACAGCACCCTAGAGGCATATCTGGGTCAGAGGCTGCGTTCACAGGATCAGTTCTTCAGTTCTCGTCTTGACTTCTTCCCAGTGAACACAGCTGAAAAGTGAACTTAAAAATCCCTTTACATGTTCCCCTGACTGGTGTGCCTCAGTTAGCTGGGTGTCATCCCTCAAAGCAAAAGGTCACTGGTTCAGTTCACAGTCAGGGAACATGCCTGGGTTGCAGGTTCAGTCCATTGTCGGAGTGCATACAATAGGCAACCTTCCCCTCTCCTAGTTTGCCAAGGTCAAGGCAAGTGAGGTGGAGAAGCAGAGAGGTCTGGCTGAATGTCACACACAAATTAGAAAAGGGAAGTTTACCTGAAGTCTTTGAATCAGAAGCCAGTGGCATTTGTGGTCACAGGCTATGATTGTCACCCAGATAGCTTCGTGGGCATGTGATTATTGCAGTTGTACAGGTCCCATGTTCAGAAGTGACCCACACTTGGTTTAATGCTCAACTGCCACTGTCTTAAATTCTTCATAATTTTTCAATAAGTGCTCTGCATTTTCATTTTGCACTGCAGACTATTTGGCCAGTCCTGTTGTCACTTCTTTGTATATATCTTGAGGGGGC
>VMDR010006957.1:0-33468 GCA_007922815.1 Macrotus californicus | reverse complement strand
TGTTGTCATTTTAGTGTTCATCTTTTTTGTCTTCTTCCTAGATAAGTCCCTTTAACATTTCATATAAAATGGCTTGGTTATGATGAACTCCTTTAACTTGACCTTGTCTGGGAAGCAATTTATCTGCCATTTCATTCTAAATGACAGCTTTGCTGGATAGAGGAATCTTGGATGTAGGTCCATGCCTTTCATGACTTCAAATACTTCTTTCCAACTCCTTCTTGATTGCAAGGTTTCTTTTGAGAAATCAGCTGATAGCCTTATGGGAACTCCTTTGTAGGTAACTGTCTCCTTTTCTCTTGCTTCTTTTAGGATTCTCTCTTTATATTTAATCTTGGGTAACCTAATAATGATGTGCCTTGGTGTGTTACTCTTTGGGCCCAACTTCTTTGGGACTCTCTGGGCTTCCTGGACTTCCTAGAAGTCTATTTCCTTAGCCAGATTGGGGAAGTTTTCCTTCATTATTTGTTCAAAAAAGTTTTCAATTTCTTGCTGTTGTTCTTCTCCTTCTGGCACCCCTATAATTTGGATATTGGAACGTTTCAGGTTGTCCCAGAGGTTTGTAAGAATCTCTTCATTTTTTTGAATTCTTGTTTCTTCATTTTGTTTCAATTGGATGTTTATTTTTTCCTTTTGTTCCAAATTGTTGCTTTGACTCCTGGTTTCCTTCCTGTCACTGTTAGTTCCCTGAATATATTGCTTTATTTCACTTTGGGTATTCTTTATTTGTTTTTTCATTTTTTGACCAAGCTCAGTCAGCTCTGTGAGCATTTTGATTACCAGGGTTTTAAATTTTCCATCAGATAGGTTGGTAATCTCCTCATCGCTTAGTTCTAAGGTTTTGCTCTGTTCTTTCATTTGGGCCATATTTCTTTGTCTTGGCACAGCTGATAGGTTGTAAGGGGGTGGGACCTTAGGTACTCCTCCAGGCAGAGCAACCCTCTTTGCTGCCCTGTGGTGCTCCCTGTGGGGGAGGAGCCAGAGAGGAAACAGTGCAGCTCACCTGCTCGTCTCTAGTGTACTTTCCAAGGGACTGGGAAAGTGAGACTGGGAGCTTCTCCCACTGTCACAACCACTGTAGTCCATAGCCACCTCTGAGTCTCAGTTTTCTCCTTATCAGCCCCTCCAACACAGCCCACAAAGCTCAGCAGCCAGCCCGCTCCCATGGTCCACCACTTGCTGTGGTTTTTCTGAGTCGGCCCACATGGTCCACCACCTCACTGGTCCGGTTGTTCTGGTTGATTTCTTCTCTAATTCTTTGGTTGTCAGAGTTCCGTGCAGTTTGGTTTTCTGGTGTTTTTGGTTGTTTATTGATTTTAGATTGGTTGTTATCCTCCTTTTGGTTGTGCGAGGAAGTGAAAGGTTTCCACCTATGCCTCCAGCTTGGCCAGAGCTCTGTATTTCATTTTTCTTGATGATGTCTTTTGAAGTACAAAAGTTTTCAATTTTGATGAAGCCCAATTTATCTATTTTTTTCCTTTTGTAATTTGTGATTTTGGTGTCATAGCTAAGAAATCTTTGCCTAACCTAAGGTCATAAAGTCTCACTTTTATGTTTTCTTCTATAAACCTATGTTTTCTAACAAGAACCTCCAGGAAAATAGCTGCCTGCCACCACCACCACCCCCCCACTCGGCCTTATTTAAGGTTTTGGTTTTCGTGGTTTCAGTTACCATAGTCAACTGACATTCAAAAATATTAAATGGAAAATTCCAGAAATAAACAATTCATAAATTTTAAATCGTGCTCCATTCTGAGTAGCATGGTGAAATCTCTCACTGTCCTGCTCCATCCCACCTGGGACATGAATCATCCCTTGTCCTGTGTGTTGGCAATGTATATGCTCCCCACCCATTAGTCACTTAGTAACCGTCTCAGTTATCAGATCGGCTGTCACAGTATCACAGTGCTTGTGTCAAGTAACTCTTATTTTATTTAATAATGGCCCCAAAGTGCAATAGTAGCGATGCTGGCAATTTAGATATGACAAAGAGAAGCTGTAAAATGCATGTAGGTATAAGAAAAAACATAGTATATACAGGGTTGGGTACTCTCCATGGTTTCATGCATCCACTGGGGGTCTTAGAAAGTGTTCCCCTTGCATAAGGGGTACTGCTGTACACTGTTGAATAGAGGAGGTGAGAGCAGACATCCTGGTCTGATCCCTAATCTTAGAGTAAAAGTGTTTGATCTTTCATCACTGAGCAACACATGAGCTGTGGGTGTCTGTAGAGGCTCTTCATCAGATTGAGGAATTTCCCTTCTATTGCTCATTTGTGGAATGTGTTTCATTATTTTTTAATTTCTATTTTTGTGTAAGTTTTACAAATTATATTAATAGAGGGGTTAATATTATCTATAAATAAATTTCTATGCATATGTGAAGTGAATGTTCTAAACTACCTTAGACATAATCATATATCAAAAAGTTTGAAGGTCACTGGATCAAGCAAGACATCCTCAAGGCCATGACCATGACTGGCCCACACCAGGAAGGTCATCTCACAGTTACACGTCATGTTCCAAACACTGCTGACTTCTCCAAATGCCTCAGAGGACACCAAATGAGCGTGTGGCTGAATCTGCCCTAACTCATCTCTCCTTGCTGAAGAAGTCTTTGTTTCCATCTTCAGATGAAACAGAATGAGGATAAAATCCAGCAATTATCTACCTCTCACTTTTATGGAAGCACCCAAATAATAAAATACCATTCGAAGGAAGAGACCATTGAACACTGAACATGTCACTCCAGTTCAGGAAAACATTCCAGTCCCATCTCTGTACACACTTAGGAAAAACAGAAGAAAAAAATGTGTCTTCTATAGAGCTTGACTAATTCTAACCCTGAATCATGGCCATCTACTCTGGAGCTTTCTCAACAAGCAGCTAGAAATCAAAATAACCAGCCCTTGATGGCGCCCTGCTCCACCACCCCTAGGAACACATCTATCCAATCCTGTTTCCAGGAGACAAATCACATACATAGGCTAGTTCATGACACCCAGAATCTGGGGCCCATGCATGGCTAGATGCTGTTTGTCCCAAGCTGCCATTTATGGACCTTAAACAGGGCAAAGGGCAGTGTTTTGGAGAGCAATTAATAAGATACCTAGACAGGCTGTCCACAAGAACTCTCGGCTTCCAAAGCAATGCAGCAGAGCAGCAAAGTTCAGGTGGAAGCTAATGAGGCAGAATCCATGGACAGAAGGGATATGAAAGGTGTGAATTAGAGAGCAGGCAATGGCGAGTCTGGACATGGTCAGCATTAGGATCTTTCTAGAACAACCTGGTGCCAAAGGAGCTAGTAAGGATGCCAGCTAGGCCAGGCCAACCTCTCCCCAGGTAGACAATTGCTTGAATAGTTAAAAATGTCAGGGTATTCTGTTTCCAGTTTGAAAAAATGTGAACAAATGATACATTTTAATAAACTTAATTATTTAGGTTCATAAGAATCACTGGAACAAATTTAATAGCAAAGGTTTTTCTTATTATTTTATTCACACTTTCATTATTGTTAGTGCCTAGATTTCCATTTAGAAATAAATAGTCTGACAATTTTTACATCTCAACTGGCAGCAGGCACAAAATACGAGACAGCTGCCAAGAAGCTCTCTGTCATGCTGAAATATAATATTGCAACGTGTTGTTAAATCCTTTATCTACATAGCTGCCACAGGCTGCACGCACTAGAGTGTGAACTTTGTATTGGCTCAGAGCAACACGTCTGAACTCAACATGTCATAAATTAACACAGAGACAAACTTCTGGAACCCCCCTTTTTTTTTTACGCAAGCTCTTGATAAGTCAAGTGAAATAAGGGTTTTACATGCCAAAATTCTATAGGGTGACTGTGACACAGACATAACCCAGGGGAAGGCGACAGGAACTTCTCTTTCACTTTACAAACACCCGGGGGAAGCCTGGCCCTGTTCCAGGACCCCTGCAAAATATGATGGTAATAGCAATCACATATGGAATATTATTTGAACTGCTGAACAAAAAGAAGCATTCAATTGAAGCATTGAAACTTCCTTGGTTTATTTCAAGCTGGTGTTGGTAGCACAGGCCATCCATTTTATCTAGCACATTCTAACTACCAAAGACTACACAAGGATCAGGTTTCGACTGATTTTCTAATTCAGCTCTGAGCTCCATGCTAAGCTGCCATCCATATGTCCTATTCCTTAGAAAGGCTCCTCCTGTCTTATGCCCATTTTTTAATTCAACTGTTTGTTTTCACTGATGAGTTTTGAGAGTCCTTTGTATCCTCTACATACTATTTCTTTGTCAGATCTGTGATTTGCAAATATTTTCTCTCAGTTTATTCTTTCTCTTTCATCCTCTTCAGAGCGTTATCCACAGAACAAAGGCTTTCTCAATTTTGATGAAATGTAATTCTTCCACTTAGGATTTTTTGGATTGTGCTTTTGGTGTTAAGTCTAAGAATTCTTTGTTTCTTTGCCTTAATGTAGATCCTGAAATTTTCTCCTATTTTTTTTCTAAAAGTTTAAGTCTATGGTAAATTTTAGTTAATTTTTACATAAGGTGTGAGATATACACTGATGGGACTTTGGGGTTTTTTTGGAGGGAGAGCCAATGGAAGTCCAATGGCTCTAGCGCATTTGTTGACAGGGTGATTCTTCCTCCATTGAATTGCTCTTCTATCTTTGTTAAAACTCAGTTGGGCATACTTGTGTGGGTCTATTTCTGGGCTCTCTGTTCTGTTCCACTGATCTCTACATTTGGCTCCTCACCAATACCACACAATCTTGATTACTGCAGCTTTCTAGAAAACCCCAATATCAGATAGAGTGATTCTTCCGTGTCTTCATAAAATGGACATTTTAGTTATTTTGGACTTGTGCCATTATGTATACATTTTAGAATAAGTTTGTGTACTCATATATCAATGAAAATGTTTGCTGGTATTTTGATGAGAATTGCACTAAACTCTAGGTCAATTTCATGAGAATTGATACTTTTTACAGTTTGAGTCTTTGAATCCATAAACACAGTATCTCTCCTCTTCCTGATTTCTTTCATTAGCATTTTCTAATTTTCAATATATAGGTCTTAACTATACTTTTACAAATTCAAAATACCCTGAGGACACTGTGAAGTATGATGAAGACAATGATGACTATGGTAACTGAAGAGTATGGAGCCCTCACTAAGAGCTAAGCTCTTCCAAGTGTATTTGAATATTAATTCTGAATAGGCAATGCAGCTGTGGAAGGGACTTCCTCCTTTGTGGACCTCTAGTACTTTTTTTTAAATTGTTGTTCAAGTACAGTTTTCTGCCTTTTCCCCACACCCCTCCCTACCACCCCAGCCCTCGCCACCTCCTTCCCGTTTCCACCCACCCTTGTTATTGTCCATGTGTCCTTTATAATTGTTCCTATAAACCCTTCACCCTTTTCCCCCATTATCCACCCCTTCTCCCTTCTGATCACTGTCAGCTTGTTCTCACTTTCAATGTCTTTGGTTATATTTTGCTTCCTTGTTCATTTTGTTGATTAGGTTCCAGGTAAAGGTGAGATTATATGGTATTTGTCTTTCACCACCTGGCTTATTTCACTTAGCATAATGCTCTCCAGTTCCATCCATGCTGTTGCAAAGGGTAGGATCTCCTTTCTCTCTGCTGCGTAGAATTCCATTGTGTAAATGTACCATAGTTTTTTGATCCACTCATTGACTGATGGGCACTTAGGTTGCTTCCAGCCCTTGGCTATTGTAAATTGTGCTGCTGTGAACATTGGGGTGCATAGGTTCTTTCGGATTGGTGTTTCATGGTTCTTAGAGTATAATCCTAGCAGTGGAATTGCCGGGTCAAAAGGCAGTTCCATTTTTAGTTTTCTGAGGAAATTTCATACTGTTTTCCATAGTGGTTGCACCAGTCTGCAATTCCACCAACAGTGCACTAAGGTTCCCTTTTCTCCACATCCTCTCCAACATTTGCTGTTTGTTGCTTTGTTTATGATGGCCATTCTGACTGATATGAAGTGGTATCACATTGTGGTTTTAATTTGCATCTCTCTGATGGCTAGCAATACTGAGCATCTTGTCATATGTCTCTGGACCCTATGTATGTCCTCCTTGGAGAAGTGTCTGTTCAACACTGAAGAAAGAAATTAAGGAAAACAAAAACAAATGGAAACATATACCGTGTTCATGGATCGGGAGAATTAACATCATCAAAATGTCCATACTACCCAAAGCAATTTATAGATTCAATGCAATCCCTATTAAAGTACCAATGACATATTTTACAGATATAGAACAAACACTTCAAAAATTTATATGGAATAAATGACCCCAAATAGCTGCAGCAATTTTGAGAAAGAAGAGCAAAGTAGGAGGGATCACAATTCCTGATATCAAACTGTATTACAAGGCCACTGTAATCAAAACAGCTTGGTACTGGCATAAGAACAGACACATAGACCAATGGAACAGAATAGAGAGACCAGAAATAAACCCAAGTCTTTAGGGTCAATTAATATTTGACAAAGGGAGCAGCAGCATAAAATGGAGCAAAAATAGCCTGTTCAACAAATGGTGTTGGGAAAGCTGGACAGCTACATGCAAAAATATGAAACTCGAGCACCAACTTACACCACACACAAAAATAAATTCAAGGTGGATAAAAGACTTAAATATAAGTTGTGACACCATAAAAGTCCTACAGAAGAACATAGGCAGGAAAATCTCAGATATTCCACGGAGCAATATTTTCAGTGATATGTCCCCTAGAGCAAGGGACATAAAGGAAAGAATAAACAAATGGGATCTCATCAAAATAAAAAGCTTCTGCACAGCTAAAGAAATCAGCATTAAAATGAAAAGAGAACCAACCGGATGGGAAAACATATTTGCCAATAATACCTCAGACAAGAGTTTGATCTCCAAAATATATAAAGAACTCACACAACTCCACTCCAAGAAGACAAGCAACCCAATTAAAAAATGGGCAAAGGACCTCCAGTACTTTTTGAAGCCCTGATTTACTTTTTAAAAACTTGTCCACTTACTGATCAAATAAACATTATTTTCCTGATTCAGCACCATTGTCACAACAGCAGCTGAGTCTTAACACTTCCTCTTGGAGCTAGAGGTGGCAAACAGATAAAATGGGTGAATTCTGAAATAACAAAAAATTATATTTTTAAGAGGTAAACTTTTTTAAGTAAATTGGATAGGAATCATTATAAATGCAATGCACTTTCTTCTTAAAAAAAAAGAGTTTACCAACTCTATTTTTTCCAGATCTTCATCATTTTGGACTTAGAAGATTATATTCTATTACAATGGATGAGTGCTCAGTGGAAGTCATGGGCTGTTTGACTCTTTCTTATTTTTCCTTCATTAAAGTGTCCCAAATGACTAGATGTTGTGAATTTTCTTGCCTGATTTTTTAATGCTTTTTTCTCCCTCCTCAGTATTAGGCTAGTAGACATCACTTTGTCCTTTTCTCATCAGTCCTCAATTCAGTGGAGCTCCCTAAACTAACTAGAGTAACCATTGGATTGCCTGAACCAAAAACTCATGTAGTGAGCAATGAAAAAAACAAAAACCCAGCTCAAATACTCAGTAGTTTGAAGAATTAGAAAAAGTGTAAAGAGACAGAGACAGAACCAAGAGAAGGACAAGGAGAGAAAATGAGAACAGAATTTCAGTTCAAACTGAAGTCCACCTGACTCTGAAATCCAGGATTTTTCTTCTATCTTACACTGAGTTTTTTGAAAAAGACAAAATAGTTTCCAAGACAGACAGTGTCCACCAAAGTTTTTATCAAATGAGTTTGAGTTCTTCCCACCCGCAGAGAGTAAGATTTAGCACCAAACACAGGAAATCAAGTTTATGGGCCATCCTTAATGATCTCCATCTCCCATGGCCTCTCACCAAGCTTCAGAGACTTTCATTAAACAGATAGCGAGGGATGATGAGACCTGCACTTTTCTCTGGTACTGAGTTATTTAGAAACATCACCAGGGACCCATTTGTGTCTCCTGAGCCCCATGCTTGACTTGCTCCAAGCAGGAGAGAGGATGGTGAGGAAACAAAGCAGGAGGCGGGCCCTGCACTGCTTCCAGCTGTCATGCCACCCAGAAGAGGACAAGGAGCCCCTCTCATTTCTGCTCTCTCCCCCATCCTCACATCCACTCCACAGTTAGATGCTGGGTCTGTGAAACAGCCCTAAGCTGCTTCCTCTCATGTTCGAGGGCAGGGGTCTCTGAACCTATGCTGTTTTCTACCCTGGATGAAGGCCCTGGCAGCTGGGAAATCTCCTTGATCACAATGGGGCTTTTTCAAGTAGTGAGGGGTGTAGTCTTTGAAATAAGAACACCTCCCCCAGGTGGGTCCTGAATGGACCCCAAATACAATCCAAGGGGAAGGATGTAGACCTGCCCCTGGCAGGTCCACATAATCACAGTCACATGGGGCATCTTCAGAGAGCCAACCAAAGGACCTTAGTTCAAAAACACTCATATTGGTTTTTAACTACAGGACCATCTGATACATCAGTCTGACTGATGGAGTCTCATGAAACCTGTTGTCTGGGAAATGGGAATTTTACATTTTTTGGTGTAGTCACAATAATATTGAAAAATAAATTATATTCCCATTGAAGAAATATCCCAATAATCCTATACTATCGCTGGGTTCCAATATGAGGCCAATTCAGTTCTGCTTATAGTTACAATACCACACTACACATCCATACTACCTACCTTCCAACCAGGATACAGCCTTCTGTGTTCTGTGTTTTCTGTAGGGTGCTGTTGTATCATCTGTCTCTTATTTTGTAGTTCACTATATCATCTCCTCCCATTATGGAAAATGAATGAGTTTATAGGGCCCAGCAGCCTGTCAGCAAATTCCATCTTATCGGAAAGAATGACAGTTGTCAAATCAACACCAAAGGGAACAAATAGGTCACTGTGAAAATGCCCTCTTCACAGGAAGAGGATACACTGTAGATGTGACAACCTCTGTCTTCACTAAGAAGGCCCCTGCGATGGAAAGGTCAGCTCCTGCCTGGCCTCATCATAAGGCCGATTCACCCAAAATCAACACAGCACCTGTATTGTGTCACTGCAGCAATGCTGGTCACCAGGTCCTCAGTCTGCCTGATTTATTTATTTAGACAATCACTGCCTATCTCTTTTAAAATTCAAATACTCCTGGGAGCCTCACTTTTCTGTGTCAACATTTATTGAGACCTGCCATGTTCTCCACAGCACATTGCTCAAAGCTGACTTGGCCGTGGGAAACACTGGTAGCACCTTGTGCCAGGGATGGGTGACTCAACTTCCACATAGGTCTCCATTCTGCCAGGAGGGATGGGGCAGATGGACCACTGACTCTGAGCCAGTGAGACCAGACATGCAGGTGCTGAACGGGTTGAGAGAGGGCAGCGGAGGCAGAGCCAGCATGAGCCCCAGGCCACCGAGGAGGGGATGCTGTGTGGTTTAGAAATGCTCACACACCCATACAGCAATTCTACTCTGCGAGTCCACCCAAACAAAGTAATTCTTACTGGTAAGGAAAAAGGAAAAGACAGTTACTGCCTAACCAACCAGGAATTCAACCCCATCATCTGAGTAGACTTTACTGATTCCCAGAAGGACAATGATATCCCAGGAAGTATGTACAAGGAGCTACAGGCAAGTGCTGTGAGGGAGCACAGGGCACACTGACATCAAGGCAAAGTGAGAAATGTGAGTTTTGAGATTCCCAGAGCTGCATAATGGGAAAAATACCAGTTACCCATTCCCATTGAAATTTGACTCTTTTTTCAAGTTCAGATATGAAAGGAATTTATGCAGTGAGTTCTTATCAAAAATGTCGTATCACAAGTGTTTTCTTTGAGATCTGGCTAATCTGTCATCATCGGCTGCACACATCTTTTGTTTCACTTTTCATCTTGATTATGATGGAGGGTTTTTGATGCAGAGAAATTTTTAATTTCTAAGTAGTCAATCTGCTGAATTTATGATTAATTCTTTTGCTCTTACACTTTGAAATATCTTCTCCACCCCTGAAAAGTTTAGTAAAGATTCACTTTGTTTTCTTCTCCTGTTGTTATGTTTTAGTCCACCCACCAATCATGTAATTTGACGCATGATCCAAAGGCAAGAGTACACTTACCAGTCATCTTAGAGACCTTCACTGAATAGTGGTTTCCTTCCTGTGCCATGATGTCCCTCCCCTCTCGTGACATGTATTACATTTTTATTTGTGATAAAGATTGTGCTGGGACAATGGTCCTGTCTTACAGGTCTGTGCTTATTCTTGTCTTTGTCCTACATTGTTTTAGTAGCTGTTACCTTATAGAGTGTGTCAGTATCTGGGCAGGTTAGATGTCCCTCTTCATTCTTAGGTTCTGGGATTTTTTTTTAAAATATTGTTCAGCCAGTGCTTTGGAAGAAGCCATAAGGCAGGCATCAGAAAACAAGGTCACATGCCACATTTATAAGCTATTGAAACTGGTCCTGTTTATTCTAAAAAATTTTCGACTGATACAGATGTGTGGTGGAGGCTGGGCTTTGGAGGAGAATCAGGGCACGATGGAGGAGAGTCTTTTCCAGTGGTCAGGGCGGGGACGGATTGCTCTCTTTTATGGACACTGATGCAGTAATGAGATATCCCACACTCACTGTTACTCTTTCTGACAAGGATGAATTACATTGGACCACACTAGAATTTACAAAGGCTTCCTGAAATGTGGTCTCATGTAGTCTCTGTATCAACCCTGAGTTGAGCAAGCACTTATTATCCTGTCCAACAGATGAGTAACTGAGGCTCAAAGGGCTTCCTTGGACTGTCGAATCTACCAGGGCAGGTGACACCTCCTCCTTTGCCCATGACATCCCAGCGGCTGGAGAGGGGCAGACCCCAATCTGACATGATGATGCTGTGCTGAGCTGCTGAATGAATACACAAATAGCTGAATAACAAAGGAGTCAAAGCCACTCCTTAGAACAGTCCAAGTCCGGGAGGCCATCTGGTGCTTCTTGTCTCCAGTGAAGGGTTTGCCTTGCCCATGTCACCTGCAGCCTGAACACTGTTACTTCCTTCCTCTTCTGAGTAGCTGTCAAACCCTGCAGGGCGCAGTCAGTATGAGAGCTGACAGGAACTTCCAGGATGTTTCAGGCTTCATGAAGGTGCACAGGTGAACCCACAGTGTCACTCACCCACCTCAGCTATATGTCCTTCTCCAGAAGGCTCTGCCACCTGTGACCACACACCTTCCCTGTGGGTGGATTCTGTTTCTGTTCTTTGTGCTCCTGTGAACCATTTTAAGCACTGGGAGGTGATGGGCATTCACTTTGACAAAATTATAGCATGTTCTTCCCCATCTTCCATGACCCAGCCAGGCAAAATGTAGATATCAGAACAGTAAACATTTCAAACCCATGTGGATGGAGGCGGCCTCCCCAGTGTTAACGTTTACATTAATCATGGTCAGCAGGAGCCACCACACTCACACTGGGTAGAGTGACAGGACGGGACCCCTGACGAAGGTAGGCAGGGCTGGAGGAGTGACAGAGAAGGCATGTGAGGGGCAGGGGCAGACTAGGGATGCAGAGAGGGCAGCTGCAAGCCCTGGGGTGCTGGTCACCCACAGAGGCAAACTGAGCTCTCCCTCAGGGACCCAGCTCTGTCTGGGTCCCCACTGCTGGTGGCCAGATGCAGGCCTGGGAGCCCTTGGTGTGCTGTTGGGACCCCAGGAGACATGGTAGGGGCAGATGGAAGCAGCCAGACCTCCAGGGCACCTCAAGTTCCTGCACCAAACCCAAACCCAAAGATAGGACCCAAGAAAGGGGCATCTTCAGAAAGGTGAACTTATTTACTCAAGGAGTCCTCCAGAGCCATTAAACTCAAGTCACATTTACTCAGATCTTTAAAAATTATCCCACCCGGGAAATAATAAAATTATGTGAAATCCCTACTGCCTTGGTAAACTCCAGGCCATGCGATCATTTACGGAATCACAGACTCTGCTGCTGCAGAAGACCTGATACTCCGAGATCACACTCAGGATTGTGAGAATACCAGAGTGCCACTGAATGATTAAGTCTCAGGGCACAGTGTCTCATTCCTGGTGTAGAAGATGTGTATGATCATTGTTTTTAAATCTGCCTGCCTCTATCGTCATTTTTTCTAATAAAGCAGCAAAGTAAGATGCAAGTGCAAGTGAAAAAATACAAAACACAAAATAAGCTGAAATAAAAAGTACAGCAGAGATAGGCAGTCAGCAAAACATGCTGGGAGGAAGAGCCTGTTCCACAGACTTTCTAAAAATGGAATTACTTTATTTTGCCATGGCAATGCACACAAAAATGACTTTCCTTGCAGCCCAAGCAGTGGCAGCACAGGAGGAAATGGACCAGATCTTAGATGCAGGGTTTAACTGGGAGAAAAATGGCGAGGCTGAATTCTGCACACACAGGCACACGCATGCACACACGCATGGCTGTGCCAACACTCGGAGCCTGTACTTCAGGCCAGCAAGCTGCATTGGCAGCAAAAAGATGGGAAATCGATCATTTTAGTATTTGTTTTCAGCGCTAAATGCAATGACAACCTAGTTGAGTTTTAGCCAGATGGTGTTTTCATTCATGCAAATGCAGACTTCACGTTCTTGAGGCCCCAGCCAGTGCGCACCGTGGAGGGGAACCAGGAAATCCTGCTGCCATGCTCGTCTGAGGCTCATCAGGCTTTTACAGTTTGCTACCTAACAAAAACAGCCCCTTGCTTTTTGAGGACAAAGTGTTTGGAAGTACTGCCATTTTTTAAACCATCCTGTTCAGGGCAGGAGGACAGTCGATAACTCAGAGTGGTGGGGATTATCTCAGACCTGACTGCACACAAGAGCAGAGCCCAGAGTGTGTGTGCCAGGCCCGGACGCTGTCCTGCGTGCCTGACCTGCTCAGTCACTTGTTGCACAGCAGTCCCACAAGGTAAGTATGGTCATGGCCCATTTTAGGGATGAGGAAACTGAGGGCTGTAACTGGTCTAGGTCCCATGGCCCACAGGCAGGGGAAGGACTCGGGCCCCACTGTGCACCCACCTAGAAGGGTTGCAGGAATTAACTCACAAGTGGAAGTGGATTTACTTTGGAAATTAAATGACGAGTGGGAGCATCTTTCCAATCTGAGCGAGAATGAAATTAAGAACTGTAAAGTTCATACCCAGTTTTAAAAAAATTAAACTTTTAACATTAATTGCTCCTGAACATTTGTGAGTGCCCAGAAATCCTGACATAAAAGCTTTAATTTCTATGCAAAGCAGATAGGATGATTGAGTTATAATTAAAATGGTAATCATACCCTTAATGCTCCATATTTGACTTTTCAAAAAAAATGTTATGCTCCAAGAAAAGCTATTTAAAGATCAGAGGAGTATGTTTGAAAATGAATGTATTCAAGACATTTTAAATCTTTTAAAATCCAGTTATTGATTTTTACATGCTTTCAAGTGCGGTCTAAAACATTTTCTTCATTTATTTTGGTCGATGGAAATAATAAAAAATCATTGGGACGTGAAAAGCTTAAAGGAAGGCAATATTCTGAGGTTGATATTTAATGTGATAAATATTTGAGATGTGGGGGGTGCAGGGGAGGCCTGAGCTCGGGTTGCTCTGAGCCCCATCATGGCGGGTGGGGAGGAGCCCATCGGCGGGTGCCAACCTCTTTTCTGACTTCCAAGGTGTCACTCTGGGCTTGAAGGCTGCAAATATGACATTTCCTTTGATCCTTCATCGACTGTTTAGAATTAAAAAAGAACACCTAAAGCTATAAATCAAATGTCAGGGGTGGAAGTCTAGTGGAACCTTGTCAATATTTCATGATGTATGGCTGGCTGGGAGCCTCAGACACGCCAGCGCACCAACAGTGGTTCTCGGGGTGCTTTGCACTCACTCAGCCGTGCCTCATGCCCTGAGCAGCAGTCAATGAAGTTGGAAACCGTGGAAACCTGTGCATGGGCCGGGCCTGATGGCACTGAGGGCCCTGTGGACCTGCTGCTGGCCAGCTCAGCTCATGCACAGGCCCCACTGCTCCAAGCTTTCTGAGCTCCAGACCTCCCCACTGGAGGGTCCATGTGCCATTGCTGTGGAATAGAGGATCTGTCCTCCCCAGACTCTCCAAGGAGCAGAGACGAAAGGAGAGGGACTTTGGTATTTCCACATGGTAGAAGCTCTTAGGAGGGTGATTTTGACCAGTGGGGAGAAGGGAGAGGCATCAGTTTATAAAGGACTAACAAGGGACCCCAAGTCACCAACTCTCCCAGTTTGCCCCTCACCACACTCACGGAGCTTCACAGATGGTCTTTCCATCCCTAAACACAAGCTGACACTAAAAATTGCCCCACAGAACATGACAAATGAGTGGGATCCAGACATAGTGGATTTCAGGAACAGTACCGGTTAGCCAGGCACGGGCATGGCCTGTTGGCAGAGAGGTATGTTCCAGGCAGCATCCATAGCCACAAGCCCTTGGAGTATCTACAAACTCTGCAAGTCTGATGACCAGCACATTTTTGTGAAGGCTCTGCAAAACAGAAGTTGGGCCATAGCTGAAGGTCCTGGGATGGAGCTGCCCACAGCCTCTGCTCCTTGAGGCTCTTGCACCCACTACCTTCCCGGTATGAGGGCAAACGCTGCTGTCTGCTCAGCTCACTGTCTGTCTCCTGTTTCATTCTTTCTCCTCCTTTCCTGTTGACTAAAACTAAGGAGGTCCCGCTGCTGGAAATGTCTGTGGCTTTGCTGCTCAGCAGGGACCCTCGTCACCACTGGTGATGTACACATGAGAGGGTCATGTCTTAGAGTCCAGCAGCACTTTGTATGACAAGCGTTTGCGATCTTTCTTCAGTCCCAATGGGCCGGCAAATGTTCTGTGCCCCACACACAAGTCAAAGCCAGGCAAAAATAGACTGTGGTCTCTTCTCCAACAAAAAACTCAGAGAAAGGTTGTCCTGGTGGTCCCATGGGTGTGCACGGGTCAGATCTCACACTTTATCTGGGAGCTGTGCACTGTACGTGAGTTCTACCTCAGTATAGGAAAACAGGAGAGCTGGGATGGAGCCTGAAGGGTGGCTGGCCGGGGCTTGAGTCCTGGACCCAAGTGCCATCGCCACATGGCTCTGGCCAGTCACCCACCCTGTCTGCTTCCTCCTCTGCAAGTGGGAAAGTAGCAGTGCCAGCCTGGCCACAGTTAAATGAGAGGATGTGGGCAAAGTGCCCACATAAAATTAACCCCATGCTTTTCACAATACAACAGCAACAGGTGATAGAAGAGACTCCCTGGGGAGGGTGGGGTTTCAGCTCAGCTTTGGCATCTGATCAGATTCAAGCAAACAGTTGACAAGAACTTCCCAAACCTATGAAAAGAACTAGACCCTCAAATCCAAGAAGCAAAGAGAATCCCTAACTGCCTCAGTTCAAAAAGGCCTTCTCTAAGGCCCATTATATTAAAACTGTCAAAAATTAACGACAATGAAAGAATTCTCAAGGCAGCCTGGAAAAAGAAAAAAGTAACCTCTAACGGAAAGCCCCTGAGTTATCATTGAACTCCTCAGCAGACGCTGCACAAGCCAGGAGAGAGCGGAGCCAAAGATTCAAATACTGAGAGAGAGAAATGACCAGCCAAGGGCAATATAGGGTCCAGCACAAATAACGCCCCTTTTTATTACAAAATCATAAACATGTAATTCTGTAACACAACAATATCACACTCAAGTACATGTATGAGATTTTAGGTGAAAATGTTCAAATTAAAACTATAAATTATTACACCCATATCATTACCCTACCAATTACACTCATGCAGGTGTTACTTCTGCTGGATGCTGCATATTCAGCAAAGTTAGCTTTCAGATTTGAGGGAGAAATAAAGACTTTTCCAGACATACAGAAGCTGAGGGAATTTATCACCAGAAGACCTTCATTGCAGGAAACACTCCAAGAGGTTACTCTACCTGAAACAAAGAACAGGTCTCAAAATGACGAGTAAGATGACCAGCAAACTTACAGCAGAAACAGGGATAATTTGTGATTAAAAAACACACACACACAAAGAAAGAAGGTAAAGTTCTGAATCTGCAAAGGAGGATGGAGATCAGATGCATTCAAAAGAAAAAGGACTATTAGACATATGAAACTTTCTTTTTCATAAACCTATTGGTGCCCACATACATACACACACACACACACACACACAAACTACCAAAACACATAACTTTAAAAAAAGAGGGAAAAAGTATGAAATGCCACCAAACAAAAATGCCAGAGACACAAAGGAAAAGAGCTAATGGAGACAGACACAGAGCTACCAGAAAACAAAGGATAAAATAGCTATCGGAAAATCTCATACATCAATAATCACCCTAAATGTAAATGGACTGGACTCACCAATAAAGAGACACAGAGTAGCAGACTGAATCAAAAAACAAAATCCAACAACATCCTGCCTTCAGGAGACAGATCTAAGCTGCAAAGACAAAGGTAGACTCAAAGTGGACAATGATTCTCCAAGCAAATAACATTCACAGAAAAGCAGGTGTAGCCATACATACATCTGACAAAAAAGACTTCAAGATAACAAAGGTAGAAAGAGACAAAGATGGACATTTTACAATGTTAAAGGGGATGCTACCTCAAGAAGACATAACTCCTCTTAATATACATGCACCAATCAGGGAGCACTGAAATACATAAAGCAACTACTAACAGAACTAAAGGGAAAAACTGACAAAATCACCATCGTAGTGCAGGACCTGAAATCTGATCAGGATTGAAACAGAAATGCAAAGAAGTTAAGAGAAACTGCACGGCATGACCTAGACCTGCGGTGACCTCCCCGAGCGGCCCTGGGCCTCTGATGAGAGAACCAGTGCCTCTCCTGGGGCCTGGGGTCTTGGTTCCTGAGGAAGTCACTGCCTTCGTTTCTAGCAAGTGCAGAAGGGAAAACTGTAGATCCCACATCTCGGTGGAAGGGCTTCACCCCTACATTCTGGAGCTCGGCCTGAGCTGCCTGCACAGCACTCTGGGGACAGCCAGGTGGAAGACACAGAGTGCAGACTCATGGGTCAGTGAAACGCAGCTGCCCAGGATCCAGGAGAAGGCAAATGGAAAAGTTATTTTTCTGTTTCATTTCACCTCCAAGTTGACTTATTGATTTTAATACTTTATTTTCACATCCGCATGTTTGAGCGACAGACGTTCCTCAGGTAGTGCCTCCGAAGGAGAGATGACATTCTGGTAATTAAGGATTCTACCCGGGGTCTCCAGCAGCGGGGATTAGGCTGCTCGCTGGAGTGAGCACAGAGACTCTCAGGAGATTAGGACGCGGACTCAATCCCTTCTTCCCGTTTCTTAAATTACACTTCAGTTCTCAGGAAGGCTTAAGACTCGGCCCATTGGTTCCAGAAAGAAGTTCATTTAACTACGCCTCCATCATTTCAGCCTGGGGGTGGTGGCCCTAGTGCTGGAGAAAGCCAGCCCCCACGAGGCCCTGAACTGGGGGATGAGTCGAGGGGGATGAGGGACGGGGCTGGTTGAAGGAGGAAGCCAGTCCTGGCTCCTTTTTTCACGGGAGCTACTGATCTGGCTGTGGTGGGTCATCTATAAGTGGGTATAACAGTCATTCCTGAGGGGTCCTTTTCCACTTCCTCCATAATCAGTGAAAGGCTCCAGATGGTCCCTACAGAAGAGCATCCGCCCCAGGCTGAAGGGACATTGGTGCTTTTGACTCACTCATTTTCATAGAACATCTGCTGCTGACCCACCGCCATCAGAGTCCGTCTGGAATGTGTCTAAGTCAATCCCACACCTGCTCAGAAGACGTGATGATTAGTCTGACTCCCGCATGCATGCACGTCATAGAGGCACACTCCATTTCTTGCTCAGACCTGAGTCCCAGTGGCCCATCAGGTCACAGGCCAGCAGCCAGAGCAAAGCTCTGTGGTACCTCTATCCTTTCCATCAGAGCCTTGTGTGCTAGACCACGTGGCAAGCACAGGCAGCAAACTCACTTCCTGTGGTGCTGCAAGCACGTCACTTGTCCTTCACATTGGCACTCAGCTCAACCTGTGTCACAGTGCAGGTATAGGTGCTGACAGATGTGAGATCCTCTTTACAAGACAGAAACTCGGGCAGGATTTTTTTTTTTTCATTTTCTAAAAGATCTCCCTTAGGGTTTGCTGACCTGTTTCTCAGGAGCAGCAAGGATGTGGTCCATGGGACATCCATCTCCACAGTGTGGCTGTGACCAAGATGAAACACCTCAGGACCTCTTCCATTCCTGCCATGAGGGTGTCAGGCCTAGGGGGGGACCAATGCCATGTGTCTACCCCAAATCCAAGTCAAAGAGGACAACAGAAGCAAAAGCAATGCCATCAGCAACAGCACAGATGTCATCAGGGGCACTTGGGCATTTGCAACTGGGTGAACTGGGCGGGCCCCCACCCCAGGGCCATGTCCATCAGTCACACCCACAAGTGCCAACACCTCCTCCCTTTATAGAATAAGACGTAGATGGTGACAACATTCACTCCACGTCACACAACTGCAAAGGTGAAACTGGTGTTCACGCTCAGATCTTCTGATTAAGCCACAATTACACTCTTTCTGCAGCCTCATGACTACCTCACAATCAGATCGTTTGGTTGTCATACTTTTCAGTTCAGGGCCCCTGTGGACATCACTTAGGTAACTGAAATCCACATTTACCCCAAAGCTCTCATTTTAGCTTTTAGGTTGAAACATGTGCAATCGCCATTCTTATAAGTCAAAATATAGCCAATTTCATATGGTTCAACTTAAGGTCCCATTATGAGGCAATTGTGGAGCTACAATTTTAACTTCAATTTTTTTAAAACCCAAGTGACTGAAGTTATTCATTGTCTTTATAAGCCTGTCTCCTCCAGAGACAGTGAA
This sequence comes from Macrotus californicus, assembly GCA_007922815.1. NCBI lineage: Eukaryota > Metazoa > Chordata > Mammalia > Chiroptera > Phyllostomidae > Macrotus > Macrotus californicus. The sequence continues at coordinate 14,526 of VMDR010006957.1, read as the reverse complement.
GGGGACTTGGAACAGGGCCTGGGTGAGGGCCTGCAGTGATGGAGAACTGGTTTCACCTATGAAACTCCTTCTTCCCACCTCTGTCCCCTCCCACCAGCTTATCTCCATCCCAACCACAGGGCCCACACCCAGGGGCTCCAGAACCCTAGTCCTCAAAGAAGTGAAGAAGCCCTGTCCATCTCCTGCCTAGAACAGTGCTTAGCCCTCAATAAATACTTGTCAATTAGGTTGATAAATTAATTCAGTGATGAAATCTTTTGCTTTTGTGGCCCTGAAAGTTTGGAGAGGAAGTTTGGGTTGATTCTTCTCTTTTCTCCCTCTTTTCTTCTTTCATTCAAGGAGAGTTATTAGGAGTCACCCCTATACGCACACATGGAGAATAAGAAGATTTTTCCCTGCTGGCCCCCGTACTCCCTAGTTTATCAGACATGTTTCACCTGTAATGCAGACAATGCCCCACTGGGGCTACTCACCTAGAATTAGTAAATAGTAACACCTGGGTTTGTTTCACATCACAAGGACTCGTGGAAATCAGAACTCATTCCACAATTCGAACATAAACATCTTCACATTTCTCACCCAGTGATAATCAAACCATGTCTCACCTTTATTTGTATCCAGTACATGGCATACACTTGGTCCAAACTAGGCCCTCAGTATACATTTATGAAGGAATGAATAAACAGCTAACACAGCAGGAAATTATAGAGGATTTGCTGATTCAAGGACTGAGAACCAGGTTAAAACAGAGGATGAAGGGTGGAAGGTAGTCAAGGGAACACACTGAGTTCAGACAACAGGGAAAACAGGGTAGAAGTGAGACCGGGGCCCAGAAGACAGAAGAAGCTGGAAAGACAGAAGACGACACTGGAAATCCCAGGTGGAAGATGCCTCTAAAATCAGACCACCAGGAACACGCAGCATGGCTGCAGAGGTTAGAAACCAAAGGAAGACCGACAAGCATCCTGCATCACCACAGGGAGCACAAAAAACACAGAGGACGGTGCCCTGAAAGGGAGCAGATTCCACCTCGCACAGAACCGCCTTCACCTCCAGGTCACAACCCAAGATGATGTCTGGAACATGGCCGCCCAGAGGACATGCCACATGCCACACTGTGAATGCACGTGCTTAGGGAGAAAGTGCAAAAGTGTAACTTTACTGAAGTCCCTGTTGTTGGAATGGCAATCCTGGTACCTTTCCCAATTCCTCAAATATTAGATCTAAGCCAGAAACAAGCAATAAAAAAAGTATAACTACCAATTGCAGCTAATTATGCCACTGAACCCACCATGACCACCCACGAGAGCCTTACAGGTGAGACTTATCTACTAAACATGCCCTGTGTTTGGCAAGGTCCTGCCATATGTACCCTGTCTGTGGTGACCAAGCCATAACCCGTACAGAGGTAGGTGGTCCATAAGCAAAAACAAGTCTGAATCATGAAGGACCCATTTGGAATTCACCTCAGTGTTTTGGCAATAGCACCATTTTTTCTTAATCAAGTTCATTGCTCAATACCCTCACGGTGACAGTCAACACTAATCAATCACCTCTGGGTACAGAGTTCTGAACTTCCTAGAGGCGACCTCAAAAACATCCCAAAACATCATTTCCTCAAGTGCAAATTCCTGCAATCCATTAAAATATAGAGTTTACTATGTGGGGTATAGTTTAGTCTAAACAACCATTAGTATGAGAACCCAATTGTGCAGAAGAATTATTGCCTATTTGGTTTTTCCCACAAGAAATCCAACTCATGGCCTGATAAAATTTGATCCTTGCCAAAATCAGCTTATAAGAAAGTACATCTATTTGTCCTAGAAAATCACTTTTATAACTCTTTTGCAGCTGAGAAAATAAAATGCAGAGAAGTATATTCATTCCGTGCTCTCTATCCATCCTGTTCTTTCAAAAGAGAAAAATAAAAGGAGATGATCTGTGGTTAGAGTTTCCCAACCTGCTAATCACCCATAAAAGTAAATTGTGTGGTCAAAACTTAGTTACCTTGAAATGCAAACGAAAACAATCAATACCGCCAGGTATCTGCAAGAACGGCCATCACCCAGGACACTGACAGCACCAAATGCTGAGAGAGTGTGGGGCAACAGGAACCCTCCTCACTGCTGGTGGGCGTGCAAAGCAACACAGCCACTTTGGAAGTCAGTGGGCATTTTTTTACAAAACTAAGCATACTCTTATCATATAATCCAGCAATTTCACTCCTTAGTATTTACCCAAAGGAGTTGAAAACTATGTTTACACAAAAACCACATATTGATGTTAATAGCAGTTTCATTCATAATTTCCAAAACCTGGAAGCAACCAAGATGTCCTTCAGTAAGTAATCAGATAAATAAACTGCAGGTCCATCTAGAAGATGGGACATTATCCAGCTAAAAAGAAATTAGCCGTCAAGTCATAAAAAGACATGGGGGAACCTTAAAGGCATGTTACTAAGTGAAAGAAACCAATCAGAAAACGCTACATACTGTATGATTCCAACTCTATGACATTGTGGAAAAGGCAAAACTGCGGAGACAGTGAAAGATGAGCGGTTGTCAGGGGTGAGGTGGGAGATGAACAGGGGAGCACGGGGGAGTTTAGGGCAGTGAAAATACTCTGGATGATACTATGATCGTGGATACATGCCGCTGTACATTTTTCCAAACTAATGCCCACTATGGACTCTGGGTGATGATGACGTGTCAACGTAGGTTCATCGATTATAACAAATGTGCCATCTGGTGGGATGTTATAGTGGGAGAGGCTGTGCGTGTGGGGAGATTAGGGGGACATTTGAAATCTCTGTACCTGCCTCTCAGTTTGGCTTAAACCTAAAACTTCTCTGGAAACTAAAGTCCATTAATGTCCATTAAAAAATTAGTTACGTGAAAGGGTTATACTAGAACTGTCTGCACAGAATTTAGTGACAGGAAATAAACCACAAGGAATTCTATAATGACTTTTCAGAGTTTCCTGATAGTCATTCTAGATTCTAATTAGTCACTGAGGTTTTTAATCAGCCAAAGTAATGAACCTGAGGGAGGGAGGGAAGGAGGGAGAGAGACATCAAGAAAAGAAAGACCTACCTGTGTCTGTGTGAGGCCAGTTTTCTTGATGATTTTATGTTGGACATCGGAATTCTATATTCTAGTGGTCTTCGTCTTCATAACATGTATGAGTGCTTCTCTTTACCCACAGTGCGTTCTGAAACCCATCTGTTCAACTCGAAGCCCATTTAGAAAGCTACATCGCCCTCTGTCGGTAGGAGCTAGGCTAACAACCTGTGCTTGGTCACTGAATTGTGTTCCTTTCTGTCAACATTCAAAAGTTAAGTAGCTCGTGTATTCAATTTTTAGTGCAATTAAATAAATAGCTCCATGCTTTTATCTTGTACCTTTAAGCTCAGCACACAGAGTTTGTAAGTCCGTCGTCCTGGTGAATCAGTGGGTGGAGACATTGTCATCAGGCAGGAAGGAAGGCAGGAGGAAGCCTCTGTGGTCCCACACTCACCCAGAGGTTCGGGCTCTCCACCAAGTTCTGCCACGTCCTGGGACTGGGGCTTTGGCTATCAGTGGGGCTAACACGCTGGACTGGGGATGGAGTGGGCAAGGGACTCAGGTGGAAGTCGTCTCCATAAACCCTGACTCCGTGCACGGAGACACCTGAGAGTAGGGAGAAGACTTCACGTGAGCATGTTGTTTGCCATACCCTCAGCCTCTTCACCTGTGTTTGCCTCCTGTGACAGAGTGTCTACACCAAGGTGGAGAAGCAGAGGTTTTGCAAATGAGATAAAAAGGGTAGAACGTTGTCCAAAACCGCCAAGATTGTACATGACCGAGCTGACTCAATTCAGTTGTTTTTGTTTCAAATCCAGTTGCCTTTTCAGCAAATATTTATTAGGGCACAAAGAATATAAAAATGAAGGCAACACAATTACTGCCCTCAGGGAGGCACCTAAAATATTATTTTGAATAAGTATTCAGTAAATGTTTATTGAATGAATGGACAAACTACACTGTAACATGTACAAAGCTAATTTTTAAATATCTTAGGAGCTGCAGCTGAGGGGAATTAATTTGTGGAAGAGGTGGCATCTGTCTGAGCCAAGTCTTCAGGGAGGTGACAGCTGAGTCCTGGGAGGAGGAGAGGGAGGGCCCAGGAAGAGGCAGGCCTAAAGCACAGAGTGGCAAAGGCAGGTCAGGGAGAGACATGAACACAATTTGACTGAAGGATCTGACTGCGAGGGGCCAGAGGAGCCCGGCCCTTCAGAAACAGGCAGGGGAAGGACCACAGGCTTGATCAACATGGAGAGGACAGGAAGAAGCAAAGACAAGGTGCTGGCACCCTGCGGTCACACTTAGCACCTTTCGGCCTATGGGAATGATTCCCTCCCCCTTTTACAGACCGACTCGCACCCACCAGTCAGGTTTCTTCTTCATGTCACTTAGTCTAGGGGTCCCCCCCTACATGGCCTCCCAGCAGCGTGTGCCTTTCCTTCTTAACATTGAGCTCACTGGCAAGTACTTCCCTCCAGCTGCCTGGGCTCTGCTCCTCGAGGAGGGTCTGTACCCATCATTGATTATGTAACAGTATTGACAGGAGAAGCCACACCAAGGTTGGCAGAGAAGGCACATGCACGAGGGACAAGGGTCTGAGACCAGTGTGGTGTTCTCTGTCCACAGTCCTCCTTCCAAGGCCAGGGGAGCTTTGTATCTCATCTGGCTGCTCTGTGGCAGGTTAGTGGTGTCTCCCCAGGCTCCCTCACATGGACTTTGCACAGGCCACAGCACATTCTCTGAAGTCACCACGCCGTCTCACATAGACACTGAAAATGTGGTGGACAATAAACCTTACTGTTAGCTGGAGAGAAATGCCAAGCTCGGGACATGCCCCCAGGATCACTCAGAGACCTCAGGGATCCCACAGCCTGAAGTCAGACCATTGCAGGTACTCCCCTTGGCAAAAAGAAACACACCTGGTGGTTTCCCACACGCTGTAGTCACAGAGTTATAGCTTTATCTTATCTTCATAAATAAACTGTGTTACTACTTATTTAATGGCCAGCTCCTCCCTGCATCTTGATCTCTCAGAAGAAAGGTCGCTGCCTGCTCTGTTTGCACCCAGCACAGCCCAGGGCACACAGTAGACACTCAATACACATTGGTTGAATCCATAAAGGAATGAATGACCCATGCTCTGCAATGTCAGTTGTGAAGGAGAGAAGCCAGTACCCCAGAGGAAGCTGGCCCAGGAAGGGTGTCCCAGCCACCCACCACCAGGGATCCGTGTATCTTTCTAAATGTAGTGAAAATGCACCGCCCACAACTCTGGCCACAGCAGAGCACCTAAAAGGTGGAGAGAAAGGTCATGTTTGTTTGGGTATTAGCTTCCCAGGGCTGCCATGAGGAATTACCACAAACAGCGTGGCCGTAACACAGAAGTCTGCCCTGGCCAGGTGGCTCAGTTGGTTGGAGCATCATCCTATGACCAAAAGGTTGTGGGTTCCACCCCCAGTCGGGGCACATTCAGGAGGCAACCAATCAATGTCTCTCTCTCTTTCTCTCTGAAAATTAATGAACATATCCACTGGTGAGGATTTTTATAAAAACAGCAGAAAGTCATCCTCTGGCTTTTCTGGAGGCAGACCTGGAATCTAGGTGTTGGGCATTAGTCCCCTCTGAGTCCTGAGGAGGGTCTGTTCCAGGCCTCCCTCCAGCTTCTGGTGCTGCTGGTCACATTTGTCTTGGCTTGTAGATACCTGGCTCTGATCTCTGCCTCTGTTGTCACATGTGTGACTTGTCCCTTGTGTGTCTCTGTCTGTTAGAGGTCCCAGGGCAGATCAAGGAGAGAGGTGTGGCCACAGGTAGAGGCAGCACACAGGAGGGTTACATGGGCAGCGCTGTGACAAGCCTATAGTCCTGGAGCATGTCACAGCACAAGCCTCCCTGGGATGAGACGGGGGCTTGGGGAGGGGGTTATGTGTTGAGGGGAGGTCACTCAGTGTTCTTATTGGTGGGGGGGTCTCTGGGTCAGAGAGAGCATGAAAGGACCGCAGCAACGTGGAACCTATCTTATCAATAGCCTCAGGTAAAACTGTTAGTAAGGATTCGCGGGGTATACAAACTTGCAACCTCTAAGTGGCTAAAAATCTTTTTGTTTGGGGCTATTTTTAAATTATTGAATATGTAAAAAATTGAGTTTGGCACTGGCAGGCTTTTGAGCTAATGAGTCTCAATCTGCCGTGAAAAAACAACCCACCCAGGGCCATAATTCTCAAATGAGGCTCCATTCTGAGGTTCCCAATGGACATAAATGTGGGGGACATGGTTCATCCCAGGACAGTTTGTTTAGATGGTAGTTTATGTTGTGAGGGGGGCGGGGGGCAGGAGGAGAGAGACAATCACCAAAGATACACAAACAAACAAAAGCAGTAGAGAGACTGAAGTTAGAGAAGACAAACGTTCACTGGGACAGGAAGAGTGTGTTGTTGTTTTTTTCTGATGAGAAAGAAGGAGAGGGGGTAAGGGAAGAGGAAGCTCTTGTGTAGAGATGAGGGGGTTGAAACGGATGCTTCAGGAAAGTGCTTCTTGGTGAAGGAGGCAGCGAGGTTGCTTGCTGAGAATAAGAAGAGCCATTGGGTCGGGAAGATTGGCAGGGGAGGCAGCAGCAAGGGCCCGTGTCCTGGGAGATCCCACAGCCATCACACAAGAGTCAGAATCAGAAAAGCTTGTCGAATGCCATCATGTCATTTTAGAGGTAACAAAACTGAGGCCCAGAGACCCTGACTGACTTGCCAAGTCAGGCCCAAAAGATGGGAAACTGATTCTCGATCTAACTAGGGCCCCGTCAAGGGGAGAGGTCCTGAGTAAGAAAGGGGACACTCACCCCAGGGCCATGACTCCTCCAATTCTGCTTTCAGCGTGAAGTAGAGGTGACTGGGTTGCCTCCTCTCCGGCACGCGATGGTGTGCAAGGAGTCTCACAACTGTTGATTACCGAGACTGGAAGATGCTAGTAGTAGAATATCCCGGGCACACTTGTGACAGCTATTGTGACCACCCTCCTACTTGCTCTTCTATCTCTGCCTCCTTCCCTTTTGCCTACCCAACACTCATGACCTAGGCTCTGACCCTCTGTTCCCCAGGACATCATAAGAAGCCTTCCATCCCCAGATCTGTCACTTTGTCCATCCTCCCGATTAGGGGTCTCAATCCAGGACCGAGGGAAAGGTATAGGATATACCAAGCCTTACGGAAATGTCAATAGCCAACACTCTTCTAAATCATTTTTTCTGATAACAGTGTGGAAAGAAGGCTAAAATTAGTGACTATCTGCTACAAAACAGAGCCCGACACAGGGGTAAGACATACTCAGTTCAGCCTTGCTGGAGCTTTTACATCATTCCACACTCTGTGCTAACAGCCTGTTGAGAGAGATCAGATTATGAGGCAGCAAATATTTGCTTCCTTCTCACTCCTTCATGGAAGAAACATCCTGTTGCTAGTTTTATACATGTATTTTGCTAAGACCAGTGGGATTTAGGGGATCTGAAAGGCAGAGATCTGAAATTCATCTGACCAGCTCCACATCTGTGATCACCATGATGAGAACATGTCTTGGGTACCTGCTCACACGGGAGAATAAGGCCCGTGAGCAGAGCAGCTGCAAACCACAGAGAAGCCACACCCACAAGCCCAGCCCAGATCAGTCTTCACCAGCCAAACTACAGACACCTGAGTCACTAGTAAGTGCTTATTGACTAAGCCGTGGAGTTTGGCTGGTTCGTTGCACAGAAAGCACTGGCTGATATGCCACATGTAAAGCTGTGTTTGCTACTGAAGTCTGTGAATTAACAGGGTTTTAAAGAAGCTGTGGTTGTCCCATATTAACTGATACTAGAGGCTATTTCTCTGACAAATACTTTGAAATAACAAATAAAAGAAAACCATTTATTATTATTACTCCATATTTTAGAATTAGATAACTATAAAAGCCAAAAATTCTTTTTTTTTAGATTTTACTTATTTATTTTTAGAGAGGGGAAGGGAGGGAGAGAAATATCAATGTGTGGTTGCCTCTCACAGGCCCCCTACTGAGGACTTGGCCTGCAACCCAGGCATGTGCCCTGACTGGGAATCGAACCAGCCACGGTTTGGTTCTCAGGCCAGCACTCAGCACACTGAGCCACACCAGCCAGGGCAAAAAAAAAAGTCTTAATGAGCCCCTTCACACACTCTGCCATTTCTTACCTCCAAATAAACCAGGATTTTAGAGACAGAACCAATCCCATCGGCACACTTAAGGGACAGAGAAACAAAGGCACGGTCGACGTTCTGGCCATGCTGCCGGTGAAACTTCTCACCTGATCATGAGCCCTGCTGTCCCCAGTCACATCTGAGACCTCTGATATTGTCCCCAGTTTTTTCTAATGAAACTGTGGTGCTCTGCCTTTGTGGTACCTGAATGGCTTTAAAAGACCAAAAAGTACACATCGGTTTATTTCAACACATTTCTGACTGGCGACCGAATGACATGCAACCCCCACATGTTGTGCAGCACACCTGAAGGTCATTTCCCAGTTTTTCACTCCTCTGACTTTCCACACTCCCATGTCACCTTCACGCTCTCAGCCCCCATCAATCAGCCGGCCAACATTTACAAATGTCACGGTGTCAAGCTCTGCACTAAACATGACGGCATGATCCCAAACGGAAAGGCATTGCTGGCCGTCCGGGGACATTGGACTTTAAAGAGCTAAAAGACGGTGAGCACGCATAGTGAAGACAGTCACAGTGTTTTCACGGGAAGAGAGTGGGAGCTTCCCAGCAAGAGCAGCTATTTCCCTCCCTCCGTGACTCTTCGCTCTGGCTGCACGTTGAAATCTGCTTTTCATAATGAATGTGTCCTGGCCTCTCTTCCAGGCATTCTGTTATAATTGGCCTAGGTTAGGGCCCCAGCAAGGGCATGTTTTTAAATCTCCCCAGGAGAATATAATATGCAGACGGGGCTGAGAGCCACCGCTTTATGCTGCGGTGCGGATGTGGGTCAGAATTGGGTCGGGCTAGTGAGGGATGGCTCGCTCGGTCAGTCAAGGTGAAACTGGACCAAGTGAAGGATGCAGTTTGACTGGAATCCCATCAAAGGTATCCTAATGAGTTCAGCAAAGCTTTGAAATTGGAAGTGAGAAAAAGAAAGGTAAGAAAAGGCCATGTAATGCAGGGGTGTCCAACCCGCAGCCCACAGGCCGCATGCGGCCCAGGATGGCTGCAAATGCAGCCCGGCACAAAATCCTAAATTTACTTAAAACACTATGAGATTTTTTTGTGGTTTCATGTCTCAGTGTATTTAATGTGTGGCCCAGGACAACTCTTCTCCTTCCAGTGTGGCCCAGAGACACCAAAAGGTTGGACACCCCTGAAAGGTCACCAACATGAGACACTGATGTAAAAGGAGGGCACAGCTAGAGAAAGAATTTGCAGGAAAAAGCCTCAGTTTCTCCAGCGGTAACACAGAATGCCAGTCCTACACACTCAACTCTCCAGAGAGCCAAGGGCCCCATCAGCTATGTCTGCAAACGGTTTGATCCTCCCAGAGTCTGCTAGCTGTAGCAAAGAAATGGAACGGCATTCCTACTCATTCCGGTAACAAATGAGAAAAGGGACCAAAGCCACCACTCTGGCCAGCTGCTGTTGCAGCCTGGATTTTTCCTACACCCCTGTTCTTGCACACACTGCGGACCACAACTTTCAGCATGCCCACCTCCTCGGGAATCAGAAGTGAAATCTCCCAGGAGAGACACTGGCAGGAACAGTTGGATTGAAAGATACATCAACACAGGTAGTTGATCACATCAGCAGTAGTGCATCTTCAAGCATAGGAAAGTTACATTTTTCCCCATCTCGAACAATCCATTTTTGCACCCTCTGAGGCTGATTTTCAGCGGCTTCCCTCACCTCGCCATCCCACCTGATGAAATTCTCATTCGTGTGAGCTGCTCTTCCGAGTGCACTCTTAAGATTTTTTTCTTTGTTTGCACTTTCCTTCCCAGACAACCGCCAGCCCCGGTGCCCCCAACCCCTCCTCAACCACAGATGCCGGCTTTTGTTTTGCATTTATGTTGCGAGAAAAACATTGCCCTGCTGACACTCCGCAAAGCATCAGTGAGTCAAGTCTGTTATCCAGGCTGCAGAGCCATCTGGACTTCCTACTGAAAAGGTTGGACATGGTTTTAGGCAAGATTTTTATCAGATCTGAGAGGGGGAAAGAAGTCTTGAATGCATTACTGTCTTCCAAGGTTGGTGTCAAATTTCTTTCCCCCTGTCAGTTGCAAAACAAAGCAAAAACAGATGACAAACCAAAGGAGCTGGGATAAAGATAAACATCTCCAGAGGAAGCTTTGTCAATGGCAGTGAAGTATAAACAAAAAATAAATTGGCTTTGGTTCTATCAGAAACTGGACAGACTTCCATTGGTGTAACAATTTGTCTGGCGTTTCCAGGCCTTCCAGGGAATGCCTAAAAATGCAGGAGGAAAATCCGAGGTGCTCAGGACAAAGGCAAGATTTGCTTTCCAAAACCTACTACGGTGTTTAAAATGCACGCAAGAAAAAAGGCAGAGAGGAAGGGAACAAAATAGGCTTCAGGAAAAGCAAAACTGCTTTGAAAACAGATTCTCTCTCTTTCTCTCTGAATGTGATACAGACTTTCTAAAAAGGTTCTGCTTTTCAGTCAAAGAATGTTGGTATCTTAGCAACATATTTGCTATCACCGGGCTTTGGGTTTCTTCTTTCCACCAGTTAAGAAAAGCCAGAATGAGTTCTTGTGTTGGAAGCATCCCCCTTAACAAAGACCCTTACTGGGAGAACAGTCTGCATCAGTGGCCTGGGTCTCCGCACTCAGCTCTTTATCCCTCGCCCTTGGGTGGCAGGCCCTCTGTAAGGGGTTAATGGCCCGAGACTGCCCTGAACCCCACACCGAAAGCCTCAGTGACCTCCTTCTAAAAAGCACAAAACCCGTGACAAAACGGTGCAATTTATCCTGAGACACAGCAACAGGACCCAGCAAAGCTTCCTCAGGACAGGCCTCGAGACCAATAAGCCACCTCCTATTCCCCGGTACAGTATGGTGTGAACAAAACACGAATTATAGAAGAAAAAAACCACTGAGTTTCTAAGTGTGTAATGATTTGGGAAGAAAATGTCTTCATAGAGAAGGACCAGAGCTTGGCCTCAGACCAAGAACAGTTTGTCTAATTAAGGGCTTAAATAGGCTTTATAGTAGAGTGATGGTTATTGATCCTGAAAAAGTCATTTATGTAATGTTTTCCTTTAAAAAAAAAAACATTTTACTTGGACAAATATTTATTTTGTGTCTACTGTGCTGCTATGCTCTGTGGCTGAAACCAGACTTTCCTGGTCCTCAAGCTTCTCTTAATTTAGTTGGAATTCGCAGATTTTGGACAGATTAGAAATCACAGGACAGATCACACACATTCCCGTAAAGCCAAAGGCGGCCACACTGAATGCCGTGAAGCACAGACAAGCCACACTCGGGTTCTAGAAGGAAGTGGTAGTCCTGGCAAAAGATCCCAGGAGCACAATATCCAGGGAGAAGCCAGGCCCGGGAGAATGCGAGGACACTACAGGAATAAAACGGTCAGAGAGGAGCCTTGACCCCGACCTGGTACCCAGGGTAGTTGTGCTGAGTGAGGACAGTCCTGATCTGAGACCCTGGACCATCAGCACTGAGACTGTCTTGCTGAGATGTCACTGCCAATAGCACGAAGGGCAGGGAACAGAAAAGATCCTTCACTGAAAGCCTTGTTGGGTTGATGACAAGAACACAAAGTGTAGAAGGACAACTTGTCACACTCGACCCGGAGCAACAGGGGTTTACTTTCTGTTACACATCTGTGCTCCAGCACTCACCCACGGTAACGCTGTACTGGCTCCCAGCCCCTTGTGAGGCTTTCCAGAATCTTCTCCACCTGGACGCTCCTTTCTCACCACCAGCTCTGTGTCTTAGAAGTGGAATGAACTTACCTCATGACTTAGATATTGCAGTTAACTGTCCCTAAGTGAAGGTCCAGGTCTGTGGCAGGAGAGGCGCAGGGCGGGCTGAGAAAGGCAGGCCTGGAAGAGGGGAGAAGCAGCTGGAAAAGCTCTGGGCTCATGGAGCAGCCCCTGATCCTCCCAGTTGCCTAGCAGGGGTTCCATCAGTCAGGTCCCAATGGGATAAGGCACAGGCTGTAGGTGAGGATCACGGGAGATAAGTGCTAGGTGACTGCATGGAGTGTAACAGGCCCTCGTGGCCACGTGCCAACAGGACACTTTGCAGGACCTGCACCCTGTACCCTGGTGGCCGAGTGGCAGAGAGCTGGGGAGGGGCACAGACACTGACCGACAACCAGTGTCACCCAGATGGACAGATAGTGACGCAGGGGCCCTGCAAGACACCACTCCACACTTCCCCAGAGCAGCTAACACGTCCATCTGTGCTGCTAGAGCACCTGGAAGACCTGGTGACACCATTTGTCACAAGGGTGCTTTATTCTCTCTCCAACTCCAAAAGACGTTCATCAATGCAAGTGAGGAAGCTAGAGAACACGAACTAGAAATAGAAAAACAACTCCCCTTTGATCACAGATAAAAGGCCTTTGTAGGAATTTTAAACCCAATTCTGTTTCAGAGTCCAGGTGTCTTTGGCCAGAGTTGCCAGTCCTGGTGGCTGCTATCCCACAGAGCTTTGCTAAGGGAGGGAAAGTACATCTGTTCTCTGTGGCCACATGCCTAGCAGAACAGGGACTTGACCCTGAGGCTGTCTAGAGGCAAAATAAACATCACAGGAGAAGTCACAGGCACATTATGTGGTCACCTCCTCTGTCACCCACTACAAGACCAGCTGGACTACTGACTAATGCAGACTCGCACCTGCTTCTGAATGGTGTTGACCAGATCCAAGTCTTAGAGGAAGTTCATAGAGACAGAACGAAAATGCCCCCTGCATTTTATTATTCTGCATTTATAGCAGAAGAGGACTGGACAGAAATGTCAAATTCTAGAGGGCCAAGAAGTGCTTTCTGTAGAGCCTGGCAGACTCTGGCACGAGCAGTGTGACATGGTCCCCTCTCCCTTCTCAGGACACACAGGATCTACCCCCAATCACCCTTCAGTCTTCTCTTCCCCAAAACAAACACCCCTGCTCCTTGGCCCACCCCCCGACTCCTTTCACCTTTAGGCTTAAATCTAACAAAAACCTCTTCATCATTCACTCCCAAGAGTTGATCTCATGCTTCCACCAGAATACAACCAGTAGAGTCACTTTGATTTCATATTTGTTCTACACAAATGCAAAATATTACCCAGCTAAAAGAGACTATTTCTACTGCTTCATTTGTGATGCTTATTTTTTCAAATGTTTATTGAGTTCCATGATCTGGCAAGCCCCCTGGTAAGCCCAGGGGTCCAGAGATGAACTTGGAGGCTTCTAAGAGCTTTCATACTGATGGGACCATTGACATGTAAACAAACTAGCAAAATTGATTGCAGGGAAATCTTCCGGGTTTTCTATATATGAAACCATGTCAACTACAAACAGATACTTTTACTTTTTTCTTTTCAATTTGAATGGCTTTATTTCTCTTTCTTGTATGATTGCTCTACTGGGGCTTCCAGGACTGCATTGAAGAGGAGTGGCTAGAGTGGGCATCCGCGCATGTCAATTGTATCTCAATAAATGTGAAAAAAAAGAAGGAAGCCCTGGCTGGTGTGGCTCAGTGGATTGAGTGTGGGCCTGTGAACCAAAGGGTTGCCAGTTCGATTCCCAGTCAGGGCACATGGCTGGGTTCCAGGTCCCCAGCAGGGGGTGTGTGAGAGGCAACTGCACTGATGTTTCTCTCCCTTTCTTTCTCCCTCCCTTCTTCTCTAAAAATAAATAAATAAATAAACCTTTACAACAAATAAAGCAATCATTATAAAAAAGGAAAGAAAAAGGAGAGGACCTCCTTGTCCTGTACTGGATTGTAGGGGACAAGCTTTCAGTTTTTCCCTGATTATGTTAGCACTGGGCTTTTCCTATGTGGCCTTTATTGTGTTGACATAGCTCCCTCCTGCACCTATTTTGTTGAGAGTTTTATCATAAATGGATTTCGAGTTTTATCAAATGATTTTACTGCCTCTATTGAAATGATCACGTGGTCTTTATCTTTCATTCTGTTATGTGTTGTATCGCATCCATAGATTGACCTGTGTTGAATCACCTTTGCATCCCAGCAATAGATCCCTCTTGTTCATTGCCACTTTCGATGTGCTGTTAAATTCAGTTTGCTAGAATTTCACTGAGGATTTTGCATTTACGTTCAGGAAGATTGATCTGTAGTTTTCTTTTTTGTGGTGTCTGGTTTTGGCATCAGAGTGATTCTGGCCTTATTAAATGAGTTTGGAAGTGTTCTCTCATTCTATCTTTTGGAATAGTTTTGAAAGAATTAGTATTAATTCTTTGAATGTGGACTAGAAGTCACCAGT
>VMDR010006956.1:0-42786 GCA_007922815.1 Macrotus californicus | reverse complement strand
CTTCTTGCCAGCCCCTTCTTGCCTGTAAGGTTTCTTTGGAGAAATCAGATGACAGTCTGATGGGCACTCCTTTGTAGGTTACTGTCTCCTTTTCTCTTGCTGCTTTTAAGATTCTCTCTTTATCTTTCATCTTGGGTAGTGTAACTATGATGTGCCTTGGTGTGTTCCTCCTTGGGTCCAACTTCTTTGGGACTCTCTGAGCTTCCTGGACCCCCTGAAAGTCTATTTCCTTTGCCAGATTGGGGAAGTTCTCCTTCATTCTTTGTTCAAATAAGTTTTCAATTTCTTTCTCTTCCTCTTCTCCTTCTGGCACCCCTATGATTCGGATATTGGAACATTTAAGGACATCCTAGAGGTTCCTAAGCCTCTCCTCATTTTTTTGAATTCTTGTTTCTTCATTGTGTTGTGGTTGAATGTTTCCTTCTTTCTTCTGGACCACACCATTGATTTGAGTCCCATTTTTCTTCCCATCCCTGTTGGTTCCCTGTACATTTGCCTCCATTTCCCTTATTGTCGCCTTCATTTGTTTATCTAATTTGTGACCAAATTCAACCAAGTCTGTGAGCATCCTGATTACCAGTGTTTTGAACTGTGCATCTGATAGGTTGGCTATCTCTTGGTCACTTAGTTGTATTTTTTCTGGAGCTTTGATGTGTTCTTTCATTGGGCCATTTTTGTTGTCTTGGTGCACCTGTTACATAGTAAGGGGCAGAGCCTTAGTTGCTCGCCAGGGTGGGGCAGCCACATGGCTGTGTGATGCTGTTTGTGGGGGAGGGGTCTGAGAGGGAACAATGCCACCCGCTCTGCTCTCTGATGGTTTTCAGTGACTTTCCCCACTACCTACAGTCATATTGGGCCCCTCCGGCACTGATTCCCGAGCAGGTGGACTTGTATACAATCTAGGACCCTGTGGGTCTCTCCAACGAGCTCTCCTGTGAGGCTGGGAGTTTCTCCCGCTGCCGCCACCTCAACCACCACAGGAGTTTTCAATCAGAGTCCCTGAGGCTTTATTTCCCGGAGTTTGGACCTTGGGTTGTGTGGTCTGTCTTGCTCCCCAGTTGTTTCTCCCAGTTTATCTGCACATGGGTAGGGACTGCTTGGTCCACCAGCAGCTACCTTACCACGAGTCCTCTCCACCGGCTGCCCATCTCCACCCTTCCTACCGGTCTGGATGAATGTTTCTTCTTTAACTCCTTGGTTGTCAGACTTCCATACAGTTCGATTTTCTGTCAGTTCTGGTTGATTTTTGTTTTAAAATTTGTTGTTGTCTTTCTTTTGGTTGTGCAAGGAGGCACAGTGTGTCTACCTATGCCTCCATCTTGGCCAGAAGTCTCTATTTATTTATCTTTAGAGAGAGGGGGAAGGAGGGAGAAAGAAAGGGACAGAAACATCAATGTGTGGTTGCCTCTTGAGCGCCCCCTGCTGGGGACCTGGCCAGTAGCCCAGGAATGTGCCCTGACTTGGAATTGAACCAGTGATCCTTGGGTTTGCAGGTCAGCATTCAATTCACTGAGCTACACCAGCTAGGGCAAGGACTATAAACAATTTATAGTCTAGTTTTTTATATGACATTATCCTATAAAACAGCTTCCAAATGTACCACCTTGTAAAAGTTTTATGATATTGAGTGCAAGTATTATCTTCAGGTTTATGCTACAACGGGTCTCTTAATGAAAAATATTTTTTTATTTTTCTCTTTACTAGATTATATTCTTTGGAAAAATTATAAAGGCTTTGATGTTTTATATTCCTCATGTATTCTCTGATAAAATGAGAGTGGCTTTTTGTTAACAAAGACTAGATTCTCCATCTCAGGCAGCCAGAAATTTGACCTGGGGGCTGATTTCAGACTTGGAGAAATTGGGGTACAAAACACTCAAATAGACCTGCCTTTAGAATCCATTTGGCCATACACTTGCCTCATTTTAAAGTGGCCAGGAAAAGCACTATGCATATTTTAGCAGTGGAGTCTCATGACACATCACACAGTTGTTCAAGAGGTAAAAACCACCGTGGACTTGCTGGAAGTCTGGAGCAGAAGTGAAGGAATGGGGGAGGGAAAACAGGAAAAGAATAGGACAAGTAATCTGTTTCACATACATTGTGTGAAGCAAGAGCAAACGGAAAGGGAGCTCAGTGTGCTTGAAGAGGTAGGATGTAAATCTGTCCTTCTAAATGGGTATTATGTCCTATCGAAGTCTATTGTTTCATGGAGCACAAGCCTAACAATATCCCATTGTGGCAAATGCTAAGGCCAGTTGGTTAAATCCCAGTTTTCCAGGTCACTTCCCTCATCTTCAGCCTCCAGGACTGTACCCCGGAGGATGATTCTGCTCTCCCTACCTGGTTGCCCTGCTGGCTGAGTAAGTAAAGATGATCTGGTTTGAGGACACTAACAATCTCCCAACTTTGGTCTGATTTTTATTAAGTGTAAAGACTGTAGTATGTCTTTTCAGAGAGATGCCATGGGAAAAGCTATCTCTGAAATTGCCAACCCGGAGCCTACTGCAAATCTGCAAAGTCACCTTTGCAACTACAAGGATGTTTCACACAGATGGAAGATGCTCTTAGGGTTTTATACAAATCGGTGGATGGTTTGATATTTTCATTTTAAAGGAAACTTAAAGACCAGCTTCAATTGCAAGAGATTATTTGCTTGAAATAAACCAGGACTAAGTATTTACCAATACTAATAGATTTTTAAATCCCTGGGCTATAACAAAAATATGGCTAACAAGTATCCTCCCTGCACGCAGATTTCTCAGGCACATAGCATCTTTGTTTTGTCACAAGAACTGGATAACCAGCCAACTGGGAGTGGTTGATAAAGAGGCATTGGGATGATGGAAAACTGCCTGGAAGTCATCTACTTCATATTCAATACCTCCTAGATGAAGAGGATGATAATTTCTAATGGAGAGGTTTTACATTACTTTTTTATGGTTTCTGTGGGGCAACACACAAATGAAAACCCAAATGTTTCAAAGAAGGGAAAATGTTGTTGTTGCCAGTGTGTTCTGTAGTCATGTTCTTTGCCTTTTCCTTCCTGTCTGGGTCAGAGGATTTTGGTACAGATTGACCTTGGTACAAGACTCCAAGATAAGCATGCCTGCTGAGCATGGGAGTACACAGACAGAAAGAAGAGGCTGGGTCTTGGGTCTCTTAGGCTGATTCCTTTGAAAATGGATGAGTTGTAGAGTTTAAACTGTATTCCTGCATCTGGTCAAGGAGACTGTGAAGTGTAATTGGAAGAAAAGTATCCCAGCCCTGACGATCCCTTTCTCTCAGTGATTATGGGTTAACTGCTCAACTTCTCTGTTGGGTCCCTTCCTCTATCTATAAAATGGGGTGATGACTGTTCTTTCTTCCTCTAGGATGCTATTGAGGAACAAAAAGCCCCAGTGTCAGTGAAAGTGCTACATAAAAGTAAGTTATTTGTATTTTTTGTTGATTAACAAACATTTAGGGAATAAAGGAACTTGCACTCATGGCATACTTCTTTCAGGAGCCATTAGTAATCGGTGAACCTCTTAACACATCCTTCCCTTTTTACACTGACTAGTTGAGAACTGCTTTTCCTATTTGCAAAGGTTGTATTTCATGTTGTCCTCCACAGGGTTAGGGTGTTGGGGTACCTACTGATAACTTACTCAGGCCCAGCAGGAAGCCCATTAGGTCTAAGCTCTGTAGAAAAGGTGGAAATAGGCTAAGGGCAGTAGGGGACTTATCAGAAAATAAACCATAATATACATTTCTTTGGATAAACAAGACTTAGGTAACATTTTCTAAATCATCTTATGATTTTAACTTAAAATGTCTGCTTTTCCTGTCTCTAGCTGTGTTATGTATTTTTAAGATTCTTTGGGTCCCAATTTTTTAGATCTATACCCAATCCCTGATTTACTAAAGCATTATCCTTTTTCCTATCTGATTGTAGAAGAATACAGTGCTCTCTAGGTAAGCACTATATTCTCTTCACCAGCCTCAGTGAATACTTAGGTGGTATGGGTGCCTGATTATCACATGGAAACTCTGTCATAATATAATAGGAAAATAGTAAGTTATTACAATCCTTTTGTGTGATTTACTCATGCTCTGTTTCTCTATCTGTGAAATAGGGCATTTGGATAAGATGATACAATCTGGTTCAAAAATGAAGTAAACAGTGTTCTTTTACTACAGGGATTTTCTCTTCTGCTCCTGCCCCCACCAGCCTTTTCTTCCTCCTCCAGAGCTTAGTAAATAATCAACCCATTTTCAGGGGCTGAATCTGGTGAGCGTTGAGGGGAGGAGACTCATGGGTTCTTCTGGTTCACTCCACCCTCACCCACTTTTCCAATATTTACCAATGGGAAAAACAAGATTTCTCTGAGTAGGTCAGCAACCATGTGGGGATTGACTCATAAAACAAAATCTGTCCCAGGCTCTGGAAATACAAAATAAGTGAGTGCCAATCTTTTAAGGGTCTTTCCATCTCAGTGGAGGAGAGGGTCAGAAAAACAGAACTGTAATATAATGAGGTCAGTACTTTGCAAAGCACAGGCTCAAGTAGGAGGAGCACAGACAGGGCACTAGAGAATGAACCTATAGCCAGTCAATTGGGTGTCGCATCAGTACACAGCTCTCCCAGCAGTGTGGGTTCAGATCTGTGGGCTCCATGGCTAGGTTATACCAAATGGAGTAAACCGTAAAGTGTTAGAACTCTAAGGGCCATTGAGCTACTCTTTAAACATTCTAATATAATTAGATTTCATTCTGTTCGAGGTGAGAGACCAGTAGCCAGAGATCCGGGTCTCCATTAACCTTCACACAATGGGGCTGATAAAGCCCTCTCTTCAAACAATGTCTTGGTGATCACTTAATCAGATGTAATTACATTTTCTAATCTTACAGTGACTTTCTTACAGGTACCAAGGGACTCAGGTTAAGGATCTTCCCAAAGGTTATCTGTTTAGATTCTGTCCAGTTTAAGGTTGCAGGTCTAAGCTTTATTAAGCATTGTCCTAGCTCTACAGGTGGTGTCACAGCAAAGCAATGCCCTAAACCCAGAGAGACTGACCCCCAGTGTTGGGGCCACCTAATCAACGCCATCTCTGAACAATGTCATCACTGCACCACCCATGCCCCTCCCTTCTGGTTGTGGAGCCTGAAGCTGATTCAACCTCAAAGGCATTTGGTGAAATTCCAACTGAGGAGGTGCCTAGTTTGTTCAGTGAGATCACCTGAACTATAATCACCTTACAGGTGAGGTTTGAATTACACATGAAGCTCAAGGTTTCTAGACCCAAAGATTTCACATACTAAGAGGCTGCATTAAAACCTACCTTGGTCCAAGATTGTGTTAAAACCTCAGGTAAATTTGTCACTCAGTTCAGTTTATATGCTTGTGTTTCCTCCAGCACTTCTTGTTTGTGAATTAATTAAAGAGAAAAAATGTGGGGTGGGTGAGTGGAGGAGGGAATATATGTGTGTGTATATATATGTGTGTTTGTGTGTATTCATCATTAACTTTAACTATCTTAAAGTTACCCAATACTTTCTTTTGGCAAATTCCTTTCTTCTTGTGGAAATATTCTCCTATCCATCTCTGTTCATGCTGCTTGCTTAGTCCTGATTTAATTACAAACCCCTTTACCCTCTCAGAAAACAGAGACATCACTGTCCACCATACATAAAGCTATAAGGTAAAAAAACAAAACAAACAAAAAAAAAAAAACCCTCAGCATTTCTCTCTTTTCAAGTAAGAACCTTGAATATCTGCTCAATTAAAAATAGAAAAAACTTGCAGGTCCATTCTTTGGAAATAGCTGCACAATACTTTCATTGCTAATGCATTGGTTCCTATCTTTACACTGTCAGGGCTCATCCTTAAGCTTTGCTTGTTACACTCAAGTTCTTCAGGGGGTAGCTGTTAAACTATGATACAGCAAAGTTGTCCTTATGAAAACGTTCTGTATTTTTGTTCACAACTTGTCCATTTAGAAGTGATCAATGTTTCTGACATCCAGTTAATTTAAGCACTGTAAGACAGTAACTGGTGAGAAGGCATAAATTAGCACCTGGTCTGGTGTGATCACAGAAGTCATGCCCTATGCAGTTTGGACATCTGGTGTTCTGGGCAAACATAGTTGGTTACCTAAACAGATCATTACAGCTCTGCCACTAAAACTAGCTCTGCGACCAAGAGTCACTGAGCTTCTGTGTAGTTTGAAATTTACATTTTCCTGAGGGAATGGGATCTCTGATATCACTGCTAGGCCAAAAATGCACATCCTAAGGATTAAGTTGGTCAGGAACAGATAGTCCATTGTAACAGCAGGACTTAAATTGGACAGGGAGACTCTCTTTCTTCTACCACCTTTAACTTATGGGAACTATTAACCTAATTTATTTTTTCAAATGGTGCTATTAATACCAAGATGATAACTGTGCCAGAAATGTAAAAAATCCTAACCACTTTTTAAAAATTACATTTATTAAGTTAACATTTATTACCAAGAACCAGGTAAGCTCTTTAAAAGAAATCACTGGGTTAAATCTCACTCCAGCCTTTGGGATAGGTGCCATTATCTTAACCATTTTTGGGAGGAGGAAACTGAGGTGCAGAGAGGTGAGGAATATTCTCAGGGTCATACATTAGTAAATAGTGGAGCTAGGATTAAAATGAACCCAGACTGCATGTTCTTTACTATTACTCGTACTAACTAAAACTCAGTGATTTGAACTGCAGTCTGTCTGTGAATACCAGGGATTGCACAGGATAATCAGTGAGTTCTGTAGGACAGGGGCTGGGACTGACCTAAAATCCTCCTCTACTTTCATGAACTTGGATTATTGTTAAAATTTCCTTTATAGTCCTCTGAGGTAAAATCTGTAAGTTCTTGCATGAATCAGAAGAAATATCAAAGATGCTTGTGGGGGAAGGGAGAGTATGAAATATAATCAGGTAATTGAAGAAAATGATCAGTTTCAAGCTGTTTTGATCAGCTGAATGGTTCTCTACTTATTGTACAAATTGAACGGGGTGATCAAAGACAATCTGTGTTCCTATCTTAGGGGAGTGGTCATTGTGACTAGTACAGTTTCTGAAGATATTTTAACAACCCCACCCTGCCTCCATTCCTCTCACCCCCAGTTAAGCAAATCAGTCCAAGAGGACTGAGGACCCCACTTCTCTGTGATATGTAGAGGTGGGAGAAATGTGTGTGTAAGCCAGCAAGCTATGCAAAGAATTTGTAGAGGACACTGAAGTTCACAAATGGAATGGCTTCCAAGATCCCCCAAATATCTCATTTCTAATCTTCTTTTGTATTAGAGAACATGGTCTGAAACCACAGCCAGAATTAAAAGACAAACCTCATTTTCCATGAGGAAGGGCCCTTCTCCACAGAATGCCCTTCCCCTCATCTTCTTACAAAATGATGATTTGCTGACCCTCTAAGTGTGGAATCTCCCATTGACTGCCCTGCCCATCAGCCAACACTGAACTCTCCCATAGCCTCCTCTTGTAAGTAAGCTGTGGACAGGTAGCCAAAGAAAATGGGTGGGTCAGGGCATTCAGGCCAAGGCAGCAGCCTGTGCAAAGGCCAGGAGAGGAGAAAACACTCAGGGAGCTCACAAACACTGAGCAAAAGTTCTTCAACTTGGCTGCCTATTAGAATCACCTGGAGAGCTTAGGAAAGTCTCCATGTTCATGTTGTACCCCAAATTAATGAACAGGCTCTCTGGGGTCAAGACACAGAGATCTGTGATTTCAATGCAGCCATGTTTGAGACTTCATGGCCTAGATTGCAGAGAATGGGCCCAAAGAAAGGCCAGGGATGAGGACGAGAGCTGGCATTGAAAAGTATACAGAGATAGTGGGGCCTTCAATGAATTTTCTGGGGGTGGTTTTTCATTGAATTTTTGGATGGTACTGATTATCAAAATTATACTGGTTTCAGGTACACAATTTCATAACACATCATCTATACACTGTGCTGTATGTTCACCACCCCAAGCCCCCCTATACACCTCCCCCAATGACTCCCCTCCCACACCCCCTTCCCAGAATTCACCACATTGTTGTCTGTGTCCATGGGTGAGGTGGGGATGAAGGGATTGAGAGAAAAAAATAAGAAAAATAACTCATGGAATTTTCTGTTTTTTTTTTTATTTTTATTATGAGAGGATCATGACCAGATGCTGCAGGTGAATAAGAAATGGGAAGACAACAACAGTGATGCAGGAAAGAAGTGAAGAGGCTGCTGTGAAAGCAAGACAGGGGATGGTAGTGACTGGCCAGGGCTAATTCCAGATACAGTCAGCATCCAGAGCACACAGAAGGTGGGGTTGAGATAGTAGAGGAAGTAATGTGGGAAGAGTCAGGGAATGGGGACAGCCACATGACCAAAGGGGATGAAGAATGAAGAGTGGGTCATGACTATCCAAAGCAGCCTCATAGGCCTGTCCTGCTACTTTTCAAAATGTGCTAGCAGAAACAAGCCAATGAGACCAGGAGCTTTTGGGATTCTGCTCTGTGTTGTCACTCTGGCCACAGGAGTCACTTGCTCCTCATGGTAGAGACAGAACCAGAAGAATAGGAGTTATCATCTCCAATCTAGCAGTGAACACAACCTATGTCTTAGGGCCCTGACCATCCTCTATCAGCATCCTGACAGTATCTATAAATTGCCCATCTTCTCAAAACAAAAAACTGGAACATATGAGCTGACCATGAATTTTTATAACACTTCAAGTATAATCTGAGAGACATCATTTGGATACCAAAATATTGAAATTTCTAGTTCCTTTGTTACTTTTTATGTACATATAAAGATAGGATATTTAAAATAGGACTATGTCAGAAAATCCTGGAAGTATAATCTCGATAATCATATATTGCCTGTATTGTACACTTGGTAAAAAAATTATTTTGAAAATGTTCACCAAAAGTAAGGACATTAGCACAGAAAGCGACAAACTTTCATGAGCATCAATCTTCTAAAGTCATTCTCTAATTGATGCAAAGTTGTTATGGGAGAGAAAGGAGAACCAAGCAATAAAGCAGTTTCCAGAAATAGCAAAATAAAAATAAAATACTTTGATTATTTCTACAGGAAAAAAATATCATACTTTGAATTATGAAATAAAATTATGAGGAAGAAACCCAGCTCTATGTTTGCAAATTTAAGCATTTAGCATCCAACTCATTCTTAGATTAATTTCAGTTAAGGATACCAATAATTTACCATGTTGAACCAAGACTGCTGAACAGAGCACAGGGATCTAGCCTGGAGGTGCTCTCTCACTTTCTGTGGGATCCCAGAAGCCCCTCCTTGCTGGCCCTCGGGTGCCATGTCTGTCTAATGAGCCATTGAAATAAGTGTTTCTCCATCCTGCTGTCCATTGGAAGCACCTAGAGAGGTTTTAAAACATATCAGTGTCCCTAGAAATTTCCAGAACTATTAAATTGGACTTTGGTAGTGGGTCTTTGGCATCAATATTTTTAAAAACTCCCCAAGTGATTCTTCTGCATTGCCAGAGTTGAGAGTTACCAAATGAGCTAGATGATTTCTATGTTCTCTTTAAAAAATTAGGCTTCTATTTCATAGGACACTTCTCCCTGAGATTCACCCTCCACAAAAGAAAATGCAGAATGGCACAAGCTTCCTTTTATTTTCAGCTGTTGTACATATACATGCAAAGACACCACACATGGAGGTCAAGACCATCATTTTAAAAGGGGACATGCGTTCAGATTTTAAATATGATCTTTAATATCATAATGGTTTGGTCTGTTTTAAGGAGAATTTCGAAGTTGCTTCTAAAAGGTATTTTGGTGCTTTCAAGCACTAAAAAGGTCCTCAGGTGAGCACAAAGACAATGAAAATGGGACAGAGTGCTTTCCCCAAGTGAGTGCAGGGCCATGAAGCCAGCACTCACGTGGGAAACTGGCTCGAGGTGGTGGCGTTCCTGCCACTAACCTTTATGCCAGTGGAGTGAGCAGTTTTTCTAAATACAATGGAACCTCTGCCACTTTGAAGATAAGCTTGCACAGGCCACTTAAAACAATAATTCTGTACTTTCTTTCCTGTTTCTAGATTTATTTTAAGTATTAGTATAAAATGTCAGAGCAGCTGATAGCAGCCAGATCAGTTTGTATAAAACTCAACTGCCTGTTTGTAGTATATTACAGCTATATTTGACACAGGAAAGCACTTAATCATGCATGCTATCAGCACACCACACCCACCTTTGTGAGGACCCTTGGAGGCTGCGAGATTTATCACTGTGAACTTGAACTGGATGGACAGGCCCTAATGGATAATGCAGACTGCTTCTGAGAAGTTAGGGCTAAAAGTGTACCGTCTACAACCCAACTGCCAAGAGAAAGGTCAAGAATGCAAGCCACCTCCCAGGAATGGACCAGGGGTATCCCACCTATGCCCTAACTTTTATCTCAAGATGTTGAAATTTTATGACTTTAAATCTGATGACATTGTAAGAATCTTTCTATGCCCATTTTACTTCCAAAAATGCCTTTTCTGAAGTCCCCTTAACCACATTTTTTTCTTCATGCCAGCTGATAAGTGATACTGTTCAAAAAGAAAGGGTTGTGTGGTGTTTTTGCAATTAAGCAACTTCTTTTCCTTGTACCACTTCATTGGCACCTGGGAGTGGGGGGAGGGGTCATTCTCTTCATTTTACATATTGGACATCAGAAGCCCTCGGAGATAAATGAGCTAACCAAGGGGAACCTGTCCACAGGAGACCCCAATCCAGAAGTCCCATCCCTACATTTTTCCTCTTAAATGGGAAACACAAGGGCCATGTCATCGGCATTTGCATTTGAGCCCAAGTCAAGAAGTCTGGACTGCACCCTTGGTTTCAGCATTCTGTAGTGAATACGTGGCCTTACACAAATCATCTCTAACTTCTGCTTCCACATCTGAAATGGGGTGACTGTACCCATGTACCCAATGCAATGTACCCAGATAGGGATGCATATCTCAGGGGACTGGTGTAGAATGGATATGAAATTATTACCACTTTGTCATTAAATATTAAGACTTTTAAATGCCTGTTTGGAATTACATTCCAGAGCCACACTGACTGGTCACGGCCCCCCTCCTCCATGGTACTTACTAAACTTCTCTTAGGCTCAGTTTTGTCATTTATAAAATAGCCATAGTAAAATCCCACATGTTTTTAAAATTTGTATTATGGACACTTTCAGACATCATTTTAAAGGCAGAGAGAATAGTAAAATGAACTACCATGACATATCACCTGGTTCCAAACATTTTCTTCTGAATTTCTCTAAACCAAATCCCAGGCATCATGCCATCTAACCTACCTCTGCCTAATTAGGTTATGCATTTTCTAACCGCCATGCCATTGTCACACCTTAAAATTAACAGTAATTCTTCAACATGATCTAATATCTAGTCCATATCCAGTCTCCCTGATTGTCTCAAAGATGTATTTTTACAGTGGGTTTTTTCATTCACAATGTGAATAAGGTCCAAATCTTAAGCCACTTCCATTCAATAACAGTTCTTTCTCTCTCCCTCTCTCTCTATTCCTCTTTCTGTCTCCTCCCACCTCCCTCCCTTCCTCCCTCTCCCCACAACCTTCTTAGCTGTTGGAGAAGCCATATTGTTTATCTTGTGGAATATTTCACATTCTGGATAAGGATGATCTCTTCCTCCTAGTGGTATTTAGCATTTGCCCCCTCCATTTCCTGTATCACATAGGTTTGATGGTAAGAATTACATGAGTTAATATCTGTAAAACACTTAGCATGAATATTAGTTTGCTAGGGCTGCTGTAACAACTTATCACAAACCTGGTGGCTTACACAACAGAAATTTATTATATCACACTCTGGAGCCAGAAGTCCATACTCCAGGTCTTGGCAGGGTTGGGTCCTCCTGGGGGCTATGAGGGAATGATCCATCCAGGCCTTGCTCCTTGGCTTCTAGATGGTCATCTTGTCCCTGGGTTTGTTCACACAATGTTCCCTCTATTTGTGTCAGTCTCTATGTCCAAATTTTCCCTTTTTGTAAGGATATCAGTTATATTGGATACGAACCTACCCTAATGACCACATCTTAACTAGTCACATCTGCGATGGTCCTGTTTCCAAAAAAGGTCACATTCTAAGTTGCTAAGGGTTAGGACTCAACACATGAATTTTGTATGGACACAATTCAACCCATAGTGGCACAATACCTGTTGCACTTTATTTTATACAGTTTGTATAAAATTTCTACAAATATTAGCTAAATTGTCAATAATTCCATCATTAGCATGTTATATTGTTACTTATTTAAGAATTAAATAAGTTAATACATGTAAAACATTGAGTATAATACTTAGCACATAGTAAAATTTCTACAAAATTAGCTATGAAGTTTTAACATGTTACAATGTTATTTAGTAATTTTTAATACTAATTTAAATTCATAAGACTCAAAAAGAAGGAGACACAGAAGGACAGGAACAGGTCTGCCAACTGGGAGCCTGGCAGGGAAGAAGGAGCCTCAGTGGTTACCAGACTAGCTCAGAGCCCAGCTCAGGAAAAGCCAAGTCCTGCATTTTTGTTTTACCAGCTACGCAACTCCGAGCAAGCCGCTTCTTCAGACTGAGGTTTCCTTTTCTCTAAAATAATCAAACATTACATATTTTCCAAGCCCCTTTTAGTTCTATAATTCTAGCTTCTATTTGACTGGGAAATAAAATAAGATAAAATAAAATAAAATAAAATAAAATAAAATAAAATAAAATAAAATAAAATAAAATAAAATAAAATAAAATAAAATAAAATAAAATTCTAGCTTCAATAAGGAAAAAGGATCATGAAAGGCATAGCAAGCAACTGCCATTCATAGTAGCAAGAAACCTCTTTCGCTGTATTTGTAATACTACCAAAATGTTACCAGTTATTAGGTGATAAATCATTCTTAAAATGCACCACGAAAAATTATTTAAGTAAAAGTAGTCAATTGATGTATGTTAATCTTCTTTTATACCACTATGATCTTCATTTTGGCTTATACTTAGCATTTTTTTTTCCTAGCTCATGGACCCTTTTTATTTTCTTTTTATATGTGAACACTTTTTTGATCTGTGTTGTTTGTGGTTCTTTCTTTTGTGTGTCTTACGCCTCTTACCAATTATTTTCTTTGTCTTTCTTTTCCATTTTCTCATCACTAAACACTCTCCACATTTTCTCATTTATTCCCATCCTTGGTACATTTTTTTCCTCTTATTCATTTCTTTCTCCTCTAATCTAGATAAAAGAACAAAATTCCTGGGTACAATGATAGAATCATTTACAGCATACCAATGGGATTTCATCCTGAAATATCTCTGCTTACTTTTTCAGACAAGAGCAGAAACACAGAAAGATGACTGACTGGGAATGAGGAAAGAAGAACTCAGCATAGAACCACAGCTCTGCAGATCTTTCCACATGCACAAATTCCTTGCCTCACAGTGAACAGAAAGTCGTTCATCCTCTGCTGGAATGTTTCTGTCCAGGGAACTCTACTACGAAGCTTAGCTAATAGGTGCATTAATTCCCCAGGGAGAATAGTGGAGATCCTGATGTGCAGGCCAGAAGAAAACCCAGCTTTTTAAGACCTTGAGCATTTTGAGAAAAGTGATAATACACTTTCATATCACCAGAAATGATTGCTAATGGAAAAGAAAGCCTAGAGTCTACCAAGGGTTCTTAACGTCCTCACATTACTATTGCCAAAGTAAGAGGGGCTGAGGGCAGCTGTCCTGGGGACGTGGGCAAAAGGAGAGGCACTGTGTCTTCGGCAGTGGGTAGTGGGCTGCCCAGGTCAGGAGATAGCATCTAAGAAACTGGGGATGCTGGGCCATTGCTATGGTATCTCTGTTTTCTGTTCCCAACCATCCACCAAGTAACCTTCTGATCTTGGTTGGCTTCCCTAGTAGACTTTGCTCCTGAAAAGATGGTTCCCATTAGAAAAAAAGTACATGGCCTTTCTGTCTCAGACCAATTTTATTAGCTTGGACAGGATAAGCCAGTTTTCCCCTAGAACCTGACTATGCTGGACAAGCTGAAAAACCAAAGTAATATAACCAGAGCTTGGCAACTCTTTAGGTATAGGCAGTTAACGATGAGGAAAGCATTAAAGACAATATCAAATTTCTAAGTCAAAGTTCCTAGAAGGGTGATATATCACATATAGAATAGGAAAATGTAGAATCCATCAAGTATTAGTAATCTTCAGGCCTTCCCTCACCACCAACCCTCTCTTTTAATATCTTGTGGTAGAGGGTCTGTTGGAAGTACTCTGTAATTTTAGGCGTCATATTTCATGTCCATGTTCATTTAACACTATGTATTAAGTGTTTACTACATGCAGAACACTGAGATGTACAAAACGTAAGGCACAGCATACCACCCAACTCCATATAGAGGAGAGAATATAAGACACACATATAAGTAACTAAAAAGGCAAATGTATAGGCTATTTGTACTGTATATCACTTACGATGCTGTCAGATGCAAATAATAGAAAATTCCAAATTCTAATTTGATTTAAAAAATAAAATAAGTGTAATATCTCACTTACCAAGAAGTCTAGAAACAGAGTGATTCTGAGATTGGTTACTGTAACAGCCTGAGGAGATCATCACAGACTTGCGTCCTTTCCGACCTCCCCCTCTACCATTGGGGCATGTTGGCCTTGGTCCTTGAGCTTATCTCTTCACAGACACAAGAGGGCAATAGTTCCAGTCATTACCCATGGCACAACAACATTGGGTGAAAGAACAGGGTACAATGTTTCTATTTGTTTTTCTTTCATGTTTATGGTCAAAAACTTTTCCTTGGATCTGCCCTTGCTCCACTTCCTGTATGTCTCACTTATCAGAATTATGTCACATGACCTTGCTTATGTCAGTCACCAGCAAGACAAATAATATAATACTAACCTGATAGCTTGGACCAATCAAGATTCAACACTCTGAACATGGCATGGGAGCCCTGGACACCAGACACCAAAACGAAATCAAGATTTGGTTATCAAGGGAAAAAAAGTGGGGGGAGATGGCTATTAGGTAGACAATCAACAGGATTTATTAAAACATGCATATTGTCATTGACACATTTATGTAAAGCTGTTTAGCTTCAGTCCACAGATATTTGGACAGATCTAAACCCAGACAATAAAGTACCTGAGGGTCTTCCATTGCTTTTCAAGAGAAAGAAAAAAAAATACCATTTTCCTCCAGAACTGAGGGCAGTCCCTGGGTAAATAAAACTACTGTTCATAGTAGCACCCATTATGTGCTAAATACCATGTGCTAAATATTCCAGGCTCATAAGTTCTTTTAGTTTTTAACAAAATTGTACAAAATAAATGCCTTAGACCCATTTATACAAATTGATTAAAACAAAAACAAAAACTTTGCTTCAAGGAAGTAACTTGCCAAAGTCACATAGTTAAGGAGTGACAAAGGTGAGAGCCAGCCTAGTCATATTTCAGGTCAAAGCCCCTTCTCTTCCAGTACACAACTCATATCTCGCTAATACATAATTGCTGAGACAAGCATGTGGGAAGCAGGGACTTCTAGGGTCTGCATATGACTTGGGATAAGGAAGAAGAGTTTTATGTCCTCTCACAGGTGCTATACCGCTACAGAATATGGAGCTCAGGGTTAGGGTGAAGAGAAGCCCTGGAGAGCTTGTCCAGAGGGGAGATGCTGGTATTTGAGGACTATCTGAGAATTGGGAGTTAAAGTAGACAGGGACTTCCTTCTCTTTCTGCCCAGGAAAAGTGAATTCTCAGCACTACTGATTATAATGGAGAAGTAGGGCTGACTTGTAAAACTCTCAGACAGATATGCCAAAAGAGGCAGGTTATTTTATGAAAATTTTCTTTACAAAACCTAGAATCTACTCTGCATCCATCCAATTTACAAGTCAAGGCTAATGACACAGTTTGTGTTGCACTTGACAATGTACAAAAGTGTGTCCACATTCACAATCTCATCCAACATCTGAGGTATGGTTACTTTCCACTCAGGTGATGAAACTGAGTCTGTGGACCAGCGCTGTCTCAGAGAACTTTCCATAATGATGGAAATGTTCTGTATCTTCCTGCCTAGTAGTATTGATAGCCACAAGTAGCTATTGAGCACATGAAAGATGAGTAGTATAACTGAGGAAATGAATTTTTAGTTTATATTGATTTTAGTTTAATTTAAAGAGCCACATGTGGCTATGGCTCGTGTAGTGAATGGTGCAGTTGTAGATATTGAGTAACTTACTCAAGTATATTACTTTAGTAAACTTGAACCCTCTATTTTTTGGTAACAGATTGCAACAGGAATTCTTCCTGAGTTCCTTGAGTAAATCAACAATTTGATTTAAATGCTGAGACTTAAATTCCATTGTGAAAACTTCTTAAGCATGAATTCAATAAGGCAAAGGGACCAAAAACAATTGAAATAAACTTTCTCTTATGTCAATTAGGTCTAAATTTGTTGGGCATTGGTGGCAAAACATATATTCCATCACCTGAGTGACGTTTCCCACTCAGGTGTGGGTGTAAGAATGAGCTTCTGAAAGCAGTAATGCAGACAATTACATAAGTTGGCCTAGTCACTGAAGGGCATGGCCATAATTGTCTTTCACCTTCTAAGAGAAAAAAAAGCATGAAAGTTTCTCATATAATTCATGCCAATAACCATAAATTCTGGAAGGTTCTAGGCAACAAACAAAAATTATCATCTGACATTATTCCTTCTTGTCAACACTCGTTAGCCTCCTGAGGGGACTGAGGGAGAGCAGGAGAAAGAGTACAGGAAGGGGGACAAGGGTTAAAGGATTATATGTCCCCAGGGAAAACTTATCATTCATTTTGAGGGTGTAAGTGTAGTCTTCTATTCATTTAAACAAATACTTCATCCTGCATTAGATGAGGACAGTCATCCCACTCTTTGTAAGGCCTTAGGGTCTATTTCTTTATCTGCACTCTTTGTCTACTAAGGGATTCTGGAAATGGCTGGGAAAATCTGCCAATGACAACATCCACAGCTCCCGCCCAATTGTGACCTTTAGGAGGCTTGGGTTGCCCTATTGCGTGAAGCCAAGGGATTCTCAGTATGTACATTCCTATCTTCACAGCCTGCCTTCAGATAGGTCCCTTCCTTCCTGCATAGATAGAAGTATAGGTTAGCCCAGCAGGTGACCTTCACCTCCACCCCGGATTTAGTCAGAAACTTCATTTCATCATCATTATTAATAGTTGGGTGTGCTAATGTTTCCTGAATGACATGATAAGAACCACAGGATCAGAAGGAAGTGAATCCATGACTCAGCATTTTTCCCTCCAGTCCAGCAGCCATGAAAGGTTCCTGTTTGACCTAAGGATATCTGTGAGGACTGGGACTCTTGCCCAATGTCTGCTTGAAGATCTCATATTGTGTAAGACAATGGTGTGCAGTCACTAAAATTTAGAAAAATAGGAGATAGTCTCTGTGTAATGCTAATCTCTAGCTCTCCAACTACCTGAAGCTGATGAGCAAAACTGCTTAACTTCAGTCCAAAGCTAGTTTCTGTTTCCTAATTTCCAGTTAGTTTGTCAAAGGGAGGGAGCCTAATGTCTACTGAGAATTGTGTTCAAGGTGTTTATATTATCTCAGATTAGCCTCTTCAGCTCCCTGTGTGATAATATTAAGCTATTTTAGAAATGGGGAAGCTAAGGTTAGACAGTGAATAATTACCAAAGATCACAAAGCTCATTAGTGGGAGAACCAAAATCCAAACTTTGATATGCAGTCTTCTAGTACCAAGCTGTCACTTTAGGCAGCATGATCTGAATGGAAGCGGGGTACCCACTGTTATGGACTGAACTGTGTCCCCTAAGATTCATGTGTTGAAACCCTAACCCTCATGTGACTGTATTTAGATACAGGGCTTTTAGAGAGGTAATTAGGGCTAAGTGATGTCACAAGGGAGGGTCCCTGATCTTATAAAACTGATATTCTTATATGAAAAGGAAGAGATATCAGAGATCTCTCTCTCTCCATCCACACAGAGAAGAAGCCATATGAAAACAGAGAGTAATCAGTCATCTATAAACCAGGAAGAGAGCCTCACCAGAGTCCAACCCTGTGAGCACCTGGATCTCAGATTTTTAGCCTCCAGAACTGGGAGAAAATAAATGTCATAGTTTAAGCCACCCCGTCTGTGGAACTGTTCTTTGTTATGGCAGCCCCAGATGACTAATATACCCAGCTTGGGGCCTTAAAGACTTTCTCTTCAAAACTCCTAATGTAACACAAAAAAATGTCATGCCCCATGCCCACATCCTACAACACCTCACTTACCTACAGCAGGGCCAGGGCTAGGGTGAGGTAAGTGAGGCAATTTCCCAGTGCACAGAAAACAGTAACATTCCAAGGACACCAAAAAACTCAGTAATTAAGATAAACATTATAATAAAACATGTTTAAAAATCAAAATCAAGGCAAAGAAGTCCATGAGATTTTGGCTACTTTGCAGTTTTGCCCACAGCTAGCCATGGTTGACAGTTATTTACCCTGGCTTTTAAATGTAAGTGGAACTCCTGTGAGTGAATCCCAACTTCATACTTTAGATAGAGGAATGCCTTCATTTTCCCCCACAACAGATTACTATCAAACTCTTAACAATAATGAACAACTTTGGTCTGAATGCCAGCTATGTTTCAGACTTTGTCCTGGGTACAGAGTATTCAGTATGGAACAAGGGAGAAAAAGTCAAGAAAGAGGGCAGTCTGCAGAGGAAGGTGGACAACTAAGGGGCAATAACAGTCTACAGTGCTCAGGCTACAGCTGATGTGTGCAGAGAAGGGTGAATGAGGGAGGCATATATAGATATCTAAGCCTAACCAAGAGCATCAGGAGAGCATCAAGGAAAGTAACATCTCAGTTTATCGAATGGCAGGGTCAAGAAAACATGGCTCCAGGCAGAAGACAAATGTGTATAAATCCTCAGTTTTCTGTTTACTGAGTGCTTACTATTAGTTGACAAATCACAAGTAACAAGGCATTAAAAGTTTATGACACCTATAAGGAAGGTGTGCTTCTGTCTTGCGCACTTTCACCTATTCCATCAACAAAGTCAGTTGATTCCACCTTCAAATGAGAAGAACCCAACAGAGAGTCCAGCAGAAGACAGAGAGTCCAACTACCTCTTGACAAGTCCATTTTTATCTCCTAGTCTCCTAATTTGTCTTTTGGCTTCCTTCTTTCCCTCTTCAGTCATTTCTCAATGCTGATGCCAGAATTAACCAATTAAATCATAAATCTGATCGTGCCACTTCTCTGGCCCAAATCTTTCAATTGCTTCTCATTCTTACTCAAAGTCAAATAATCAATCCTGCAAAATACCCTTCCCATGAGCTCTCTCACCTCATCTCTTCATCATAACTCTATATTTATTCATCTTGTTTGTTTTTATCACCCATTGGCTGCCCAAACAACCACGAAAAACAACTATCAAGCAAGGAAACCTAACTTTATTAGGTTTCCTGCAGTAAGGGAAAAAGCTATCTTGACAGATTCTTAGTAGTACATAAAAATGAGAAGTTAGAGCAGAGTATTTATAAAGGTTTAGGGCTTGGGCTAGATGATGTTAAGGATGATTTTGCAAGGTGGGAAATTGGCTAGAATTGGACAATATAACATACCAACTTAGAATTGGTGGGGAAACTGAGATGAGGGTGTTGTAAGACTTGATAAATAAACTGTTAGTCCTGACAAATAAGCACATCAACTGAGAATTATTTCTGCTTCAGTTCTCACATGACTAAAATGTAAGGTCCATGGGGATATGAACTTATTTTTCTGTTCTGTTCACTTATATCCTATCTTACAGAAGAATGCCTACAAGTTCAGAGTAGGTGTAAATAAATGTTTGTTGCACAAAAGAATGAATGTTACTATTCTGATTTTTTAAATATGGAAACTGAAACTCAAAAAACTTCCCTAGGTACATAATTAGAGAGCAAGACATATGAGATTTGAACCCAGGGCTATTTTATTTTAAGGTCAAACTCTTTCTTCTGTGCAGTCTGGATTATGGCAATTAATATTTATTGAGGTTCGTGTTAAGTGCTTTTAATACATTTTATTTAACTCAATAATGCTACAATGCAGTTACCATTATTATTCCCCTTTTCAGGATGAGGAATCTAAAGCTTACAGAAATTAAGTTACCTAAGTTCAAAAAGCTTGCAGATACAAAGATAATTCTCAAAGTTAGGTTACTGTGATTCAAAACACTAAGCTATACCCAAAATGTGGAAAGCAATCCAAATGTACATCAATGAATGAATGAATAAGCAAAATACATGGTGTATATGTACATGGTATATACATACATGGAATATTATTCAGCCTTAAAATGAAATGAAATTCTGACACATGCTATACCATGGATGAACCTGGAAAACATATGCTATGTGAAATAAGCCTGATGCAATAGAACAAGTATTGTATGATTCCATTTATACAAGGTACCTAGAATAGGCACGTTTATAGAAAGGTAAAGTAGAATGTGTTTACCAGGAACTGAGGAAAAAAAGAATGGGAGTTATTGGTTAATGGATATAGAGTTTCTGTTTGGAATGATGAAAAAATTCTGGAAATGGATAGTGGTGATTGTTTCACATCATGAATGTACCTAATGCCACTGAATTGTACACTCAAAAGTGGGTGAAATGGTAAATTTTATATTATATATATATTACCATGATAAAACAACATTAAAAACACCTTCTGGCTGAATAAGGTGAAGGGATTAAGAAGTAAAAATTGGTCATTACAAAATAGTTGTGGGGATATAAAGTACAGCATAGGCAATAACCATGTATGGTGCCAGGTAAGTACTAGACTTATCAGGAAGATTACTTTGTAAATTGTAGAAACATCTAGCTACTATGCTGTATACCCTAAACTAATATAGAATAATGTTAAATGTCAAATGTAATTGAGGAATAAAAAATAAGGGGAAAAAAAGACCCTAAGAGAAAATTCTTCAGTTTTCAGCATAGATCCCTTCCACATTTCTTCTGAGTCGGCTATAGATCATTACCCAGTGAGCTATAGATTGTTGCCTCGGTCTTTTAGTAATGCCATTCTAACCTCACAATAAAACCTTCCTGCAATCATCAGTCACCACTGAGCCTGTTCATGCAATGAAAAATAAAGGAGATGAAAAAGAGGAACCACAGAAAAATGGAAAGCTGAAGGTAAACACATTGTGTTGATTAAAGAAAGACCTGCTATTTTGGAAAAGTTAAGGAAAGTATGTTAAAAACTCAATAAGGGTCAGGAGTTTTAATTTTGCATGCACTTTAGGGTCTTGTATCCACCAAGCTGAATAACCATCAGTGTCTACCTTAGAAATCTAAGTAATTTTTCTCCTTAACTTTCTGTATTGCTCTTTTAACTTGGCCCAAGACATTAATTCAGAAGAAGAAAAAAAGAAAGAGGACAGAAAGAAGAAGAAAGTCTAGGTCAATTATGTTAACTGTAACAACCCTGGCCAATGAGTTTAGCCTTATCTAAATGGTTTTCAGGTATGAGATCATATCATTGATCACTTCAGCTAAAATCAGAGGCAGATTCCATACTGACTTTTCTAAGTGGATGCTTCCCATCATAGGAAAACTGCTCATAAGGTAGACATACATAACAAGCCATTTATCCCTCCAGGATGTTCCCTTAAGAACCAAGGTAGCTGCTTTGGAAGAGATCTCCATAGTCATCTGAGGGCTATATGATCTTCTAGTGGTATTCCTTCAATGCTTGAAGTTCTCTTTTGACCATCCCTAGGGGTCAAGACCCCATGTTTTCATGATAAGGGCAAATTAACATCTGGCTCTCAAATCAGAAGTGCAATACTGAGAGTGGAAAGAAAGTTTACAATTATTGGAGTCATCCAAATTATATCTACACCATTGGTGTGTGTGTGAAAAGATTGATATGCCAATCACATGGCCTCCTGGCCAACAGGTAAACATACGGGTCTCAGGTTCAATTTGAATAATTGAGCCCAGTCCTTGTTTTTGGAATGACTGCCTGAAGGTCAGTCCACCCAACCTGTCCTGTTTGTACATGCCACCTGCCAGCAGAGCAGTACTCATTCACCCCACAAAATAATGGTACAGTGGTTATGGAAATGGGGATGGGAAAAACATCCAATGGTGTCACAGATATTTTACATGGGATGATGGCCCTACTCTGCTGTTCCTGATAGATTTCTCAGTAAGATTAAGATAAACTATAACCAAATTATGTTGAGCCATCTGGAGGGTGGCAGATCCAGCAGTCTTAAATTTAAATCACTTGTAACAGTGTAAAGGAACTACACAAAGCTATTTTCATTTTTCTAGAAAGGCTCCAAATAAAGATCATTAATGTTACTTGCTCCTCTATATATCTCCTAAGGTCTAAGGTATTCCCTCCCCAGGTACCAGGGTTGTGGCTCTCCCTCCACCACCACAAAATCTGTGTGGCCCATTCTAGTACCTATAACTTCAACTTTTTTCCAAATATTCTCTATGCACACCAAGGCCTTTCTCTGGAAGGGTCAAGTACAAGAAGGACGAGGGTACATTTTTAAAATGTATGGAGAATACTTGTATTAGTCTGCTGGGGCTGCCATAACAAAATATTATAAACGGGGTGGTTTACACAACTAATATCTATTTTCTTCAAGTTCTGGAAGCTAGGAAGTCCAAGATCAAGGTGCCAAAATTGTTTTTGATGGGACCTCTCTTCCTAGCTTGCAGACAGCCACCTTCTTAATATGTCTTTACATGGCATTTCTTCTGTGTTTGTGGAGAGAGGAGGAGAGAGAGAGAGAGAGAGATCTGGTGTTTCCCTTCTTATAAGGATATCAGTCCTATTGAATTAAGGCCCACCCATATAACCTTAATTATCTCTCTAAAGGCTCTGTTTTCAAATACAGTCACATTGGAGGTTAGAGGGTAGGAGGCACAACTCAATCCATCACAATACTTATTCCCTCACTTTGGCCTGCATGGGCCCCTGTTGGTAAGCAATTTACTCAACCATGTGATCATTATGTCTATGACCATGTTAACTCAACAAGAAAATCCAGGTAGCTGAACAAGAATTAAGTTTGAATCCTCCTTTGGCTGGGGTGCCCCCAGAGAGTTTACCACAGGTCAGCCTAGAACTGCTGTGAGGTGAAAGAAAGGAGTATCGTGCCCATTTGTCATAAGGAAGGAATCCCAAATTTTCAATATAGGTCTATATAACTATTGGGAGACGATTTCCCAGGGTATCTCTCTACATGTCTTGTGAGCAAAGGAACTGGCTCTCTTTATTCTAGAGTCTTTTTTCCAGACTTTCTTTGACTTCTCCAGACTTTTATTTCTTTGTCTAGCCTACAGCCTTGGAAGATAAAAATAATGTCTTCCTCAAGAACAAAGGGCAGCTATGTTAATTTTACAGTGTAATAACACTTTTCTCTAGGACAGAGATCAGGAAGGCTCATTGCCTACTATTAAAGATGTAGGCTCCTTAAACTTGAGGTTCCTTTCCTGTATGCAACCCAATTTCATCGGTCCCTCATCATATAACCCTATTGGAACTGGTCTTGGGAACTCTGGCTACCAGTATTGCCTTGAATGGCAAAGTCCTTTGTCTTTGACCCAGGAGTCTCATGTCTTCTGCCAGCATCACTGAAATAATGGCAGGCTAACATGTTAGTTTACAAGTAGGACAAACCCTTCACAGTTATTGATGATCACCCTCATCTCATTTGCTCTGGTCATTACCCAGGAAGCTGCTGACAGAGGGCCATGCTTTTCTGGGGACTGCCAAATTCAGTGACCAAACTGACACACTAACATGTGTGGACCAGGAAAAGGTGAAAGAGTAGAATGAGAAATGTTTTTCAGTCAATTTTTGAGTAGGCTGTTTCAATATTCAACAACACAGGATGGCTGTGAATGGCGGAGAGCACAGAAAGTCCATCAGATACTTGACTTGCAGCATATTGTTGAGAGCCTTTTGCAATAAGAGGTTCACCATTGTCAGAATGTAAATGGGCCAGAAAGCCAAACACAGGACATGGATCAGTTTCACAGGCCACAATGCTCTGGCAAGGGTTGGTGGATCAGACTAGAACAACAACATGAAAAAGTATCAACAGCAGTGAGGCACCACCAACAGCCCTGAGAGAGGTCAAGGGTCCAGTGTAGTCCACCTGCCAGGAGCAGTCAAGGGCAATGTCCCATGTTATATAGTCTCCCACGTGTTAAGGAAAGGAAGGTTGGACAATTGAAGGCTGAGAGACTGCAGTGTAGTTCCAGAAAAGCTTCACTAAGGCTGATAGGGCATCCTAGAGCCAAAGAAATCTGTCATGGGCATCCCAGGAACAGGCCTCAGAATCCCCATTGTGCTCAGTCATTGGCTGGGAAACCCCATGAGCAGTATGTCTTCTGTGTGAATGGAGAAATAGATATCAGAGCTCAGCAAATGTAGTTGCATCCAGCCACACTCTTTGCAAGTACAAAACCTAAGAGGTACATTTTCATGGTTACCATAACCAGCTATGGTTAACAAAAATTCTATAATAAATCATATCAAAAGGGACTAAGACTCTAGAATAGACAAATGGAATAGCAAAATGTTAATACATAATCAATATATGTACATGTACATATACTATAAATATATAAAAGGGAAAGAATCAGACTGTCATGTACACTGTTAATTTGTAGTATATATAAAAATATTTATACTTTTAAAAGATTCTGTGAGAAACTAACACCATCTTTAAAGCTCTGGAGAGAAAGGTATACTGATATACACATAAATTTTTCAGTGTGATAGATCATATTTTCCTTTTTGTTACTTTTGATGTCTTTTTGTTTTCTTTTGGTTACTACTGAGAAGTAACCAAAAACAGCCTGAGGGATTTCTTTTCCTCTTTTCTCTCTCTGAGACTCAGCCAAGTGGGAGGAAGGAGTAGAGACAGCTACCTAAACACAGCTACCTTCCTTCTCACAGCCCAGCTGGAAAAGGCCTCCCTTTGGCTACCTGAGGTAAGGATCTGGTGAGGGAGGAAAAAGGGGATAATGGGGTGGAGCAGGCCTTGAGAGTGCAGTTTGTCTTATCACCTATATACTTACGTGTTAATTAATTTAAGGAGTCATTGAAATATAATTCATAGCCCTGGCCAAATGGCTCAGCTGGTTGAAGCATTGTCCAGAATACTAAAAGACTGGGAGTTCAATCCCCAGTCAGGGCATATATGAGAGGAAACCAATCAATGTTTCTCTCTCTCTCTCTCTCCTCCCCCCTTCCTCCCTTTCTAAAATCAATAAACATATCCTGAGGATTAAAAAAATAGAGAAAGAAATATAATTCACATATCATAAAATGCATCTGCATATAGTGCACAATTCAATGGTTTTAGTATATATACAGCAATGTGCAACCGTCTCCATGGTCTGGGTTCAGGGTAGCTACATCCTCCCAAATAAGAAATTCATTAGCAGTCCTTCACCCAGTTCCCTCTTCCCCCCCTGCAGTCCTAGAAAACCACTATCTACTTTCTATCTCTAGAGAGTTGCCCATTCTGGACATTCCATATAAATGGAATCACATAATACATGGTCTTTTGTACCTGGCTTTTTTCATTTAGCACAGTGTTTTCAAGGTTCATCCATGGTGTACATGTATCAGTATGTTAGTCCATTTTATAGCTGAATAATATTGTATAGATATAGTATACTTTGTCCATTCATTAATGAATACTTGGGCTGTTTTCATGTTTTGGGGTTATTATGAATAATGCTATTATGAACATTTATATACAAGTATATGTGTGGGGCATATATTTTCAATTTTCTTGGGCATATACCTAGGAGTGGAATTGTTGGCTCATATGGTAACTCTAGGTTTAATGCTTTGAGGAACTGCAAAACTGCTTTTCACACCAGCTGCACCAATTTACATTCTCACCAACAATATATGAGGGTTCCAATGTCTCCATATCCTGGCCAAGACTTATTACTGTCATCTTTTTTATTATAGTTACCCTAGTGAGCTTGAAGTTGTATTTTATTGTGATTTTGATTTGCATTTCTCTACCAGCTAATGATGCTGACATCTTTTCACACATTTGTTTGACCATCTTCTTTGGAGAAATGTCTATTCAGATCCTCTGCCAATTTTTTAAATTGGGTTACTTGTCTTTTTGTTTTTGACTTGTCAGAGTTCTTCATATAATCTAGATACCAGTTTCTTATCAGATATGTGATTTCTAAAAAGTTTCATCCATTCTGTGGGTTATCCTTTTACTTCCTTGATATATCATTTATAGCACAAAAGGCTTAAGTTTTGATATGGTAAAATTTATCTATTTTTTCTTTGGTTTCTTATGCTTTGGTATCATATCTAACCAACCATTGACTAACTAAAGGTCACATAGATTTACTCTCATGTTTTTTTCTTAAAATTTAAAAGTTTCAGCTTACATGTGTGACCTATTTTGAGTTAATTTGGGGTATAAGAAAGGGGTTCCATTCCATTCTTTTGCATGTGGCTATCCACTTCATCCAGCACCATTTATTGCATTGAACAAGCATGTCAATTTTAAGCACAAATGATAAGTTTTCCATGACCACAGTCTGAGAGGACAACCAGACTCATTAATTCAGTCTTCTCATATTCCAGAATTTTTAGTACTTGGTATTTTATGAGACAAAGATCCTCTAAACACATTTATTAACTGAACAAATACAAGAACCTACTTAACCTTGCTGAACTACCTAAAAACTTGAACCACTTCTGTTTGCTATAAATACTCAGTGCTGTGAAAGAGAGTGCTGGTTTCTATTGAAACTTGATCCCAGAGTATTTATCTGGGAAGCTGGGGGACTGATTTTCCTGTTTTATCCATGACCTCTCCCAATAAATGCATTTATTAATTTCCATGAATTGTTGTGGCTGATGGGAGGTGTGTAGCAGCCGCCAGTTGTGTGGCTAGAAAATGCAGGCTGCCAACAGAAGGCCACAAAGACTATTGAATCAGCCCTTCCCAACTTTATCACTGCATTGGTCACTATGAATTTATGCCGCTTTTTGGCCTTCCATCTTACTGCACAGAGAATAGTGCAGATATTTAAGTGTTCTTCAGGCCAATCTTACTGCAACAGTTCAAAAACACCAAATGAGATTTTTGCCATTAAGGTGGACCAACTCAAGCAAACCAGCTGGTGCACTGAAGTCACTCAAAACAAATTGGTAGAGAACATTAAAGATTTAATGCCAAGCTTACATTGCTCCATGGACTTTAGGAAAAATAAAATAGCTATTGAAGTGGTCTTCAAAGAGCCCAGACACAATTTCAAATAAAGAGTCTTAATTATCTTAGAGAAGTTAATCCCTAATTCACCTGTACTGTTATTTTAGGCTGGTGTTGCTCATTCTAATTCTTACACCACAGTCAGGGCCAGAGATATTCCAGGAAAAGGAAACCTGCACTGTACCATTTGCAAGTCCTGGCACACCCCAGAGAAACATGGTTCAGGTTCCTCACCCTTTCAGGGCAGCTGAAGGTACCTACTCCGTCCTCTAGACAGGGACATGAAAAGGCTTAAAATCCTAGGACCTTAAATCTGGAAGAGCCCTTAGAAATGCATGACATTCCCAGCTTTGTAGATGAGACAATTAAGGCCCAGAGAATTAAGTGATTTGGCTTTTGTGATACAGTGAATTGAGGTTGAAGAAGAAATATCTGTAACATATTTGAAGCATGTTAATATTCTAAGTACAAATCACTGATGTAAGACAGTTTTTTTGTTCAAAATCTGCTGCTTCAAACATGCCACTGTCTTACCTAAATGTTAAAGCTGAGGTTTTGACAACACCAAGTATTGGGTAAAAGTGGGGTGGTGAGGCAGTTACTACAGCTTCGAAGAAACCAAATCTAAATATAATTCCCCACTACCTTGTTGGGATACAAAAGACATCCTCTAGTACCTTTTTCTCAGCATTAAATGCATTACAAAGAGAGGTCAATTGACCTTTGTTCCTTGGATTATTCTGACATTGTTCAAAGAGTCTCCCAGTTTGCATATCACTGAACCCAGGTGCTGAGCCACCCCTGAAGGCGAGTCCCCAGACCTTACTGTCAAATTCAGCAGTTATTTTCTCTCTTTCTGCAGCTGCACTCAGAAGACTGCTTTTGTGGACCACCAGGAATTTCCTGTGATAGAATATCAGAAAGCTACTGGTGACTCGGAGGAGGTGACTTCACAGGGCAAAAGTTCCCTTTCTATAATAAACATTCTCAGTGTGGCCATGTAGGAGACTTCCTACACAGACCCCACACCTATGAGCCACTTGTCATCTTGACACCAAATAGCCAGAGAAAGAAATAGAACCATTTGTAAGAGATTATCTTTTTTAAAGTGAACTTGCGTCTGGGTCTGAATATGTTTATATCATCATCAAAACCAGTGAAGCAAAAGCTTACCTAAAAAGGATTTTAAGAGAACATACAGATATTCTGAAGCAAATAGGCAAGCCATTTCTCAACTCCTCAGTGAGGAGTGGAGGCTGTCAACTGGCTCTCGGGTCCTTTAGCATGTGAGGGCCTTCACTTCCTGGCACACTGACCAGCCTTGTACCCCATGGGAGGCCTGGGAGCATCAGGTTGTCATGTTTCAGGAGGCTTTACTTCTCCAACAGCAATTCCAAATGCCACAGCTCAGAAGAGCTACTAAAGAAAGAAGCCAGAACTGTTAGGTCATTGGCAGTGGGAGCTGGCATATGATTAAGACACATCTGATGCTCTAAGGCTGAGGAGCAACCAGCACACCTGGCCTCAGCCACCTCAGTGTACCCAGACAGCTGCCAGTAGCAGGAGGAGGCACCACAAATATTGCACTGGGCTCCTTTGTGTCTCAATAGTGCAATGGATTGTCATTCCCAAAATCTCATTCTTTTTTTTTTTTCCAAGCCAAACTGTATCCAGCTTTATTAAAGATACTTTTCATAAACAATCATGGGCAGACAATCATTAACAGGATACAACAACTTTCAAACTCCCTTCTTCAACAGACTACCAAAATCAGAAAGCCACTATAAAACCCAATGAAGTCTTCATGTGATGCTCTGAACAGGGAAAGTTTAGAGTGAGGGTTGACATTTCACATTAGGCATGTTGTTTTCACAAGCCGACCCTGACTTTCAGGAAATGAAATGAAAATGGCAGAATTATCAACCTGTAGATACGCAATCTAAAAAGGGAACTGCTGCTCTTTTGAGGGATGCCATCTCAATGGTGACACTGAAAAATCTAGATTGCCCAATATATTGGTAACCAATTTTGGGGGGGGTCAGGTCCCAACAGGTCTCTGGGCTTTAGGGACTCG
This sequence comes from Macrotus californicus, assembly GCA_007922815.1. Lineage (NCBI taxonomy): Eukaryota > Metazoa > Chordata > Mammalia > Chiroptera > Phyllostomidae > Macrotus > Macrotus californicus. The sequence goes on along the minus strand of VMDR010006956.1, from coordinate 13,351 downwards.
AGTCTATGCTTAAAGTGGAGAGGGAGAAAAGGACATAAAAATGAATTTGTTTTCCCACACCACAAGGTGTCTGTGCCAAGGTGGCTAATGTGTCAACATCAAGGGATCCCTCCTCCCAGGAACCAAGAGGAAGTCTCTCAAAACTAGAAGGGAAAGGTGTTTTTTTTTCCGTGTCAGTCCAGCTTTGGAGACATTCTGTTAGTACTATATGTCCTTCCCCCCCAAAACAACAATGAAGTGTTCTGTGTGCTAACAACATAGCTTAAAAAAAAAAGTAAAGTAAAAATGCAAAATTCTGCATTTTTATAAAACTTGATAAAAAATAGTATTTCAAACGTACAGTCACCAGACATACATAGTTATCAAAAATGCACACACTTCACTTGGCATCTCCAGCACCTTCAGCTTTCTGTGCCTGGTCTGTTTTGGCATCTCCATTTTCTGCAGGGTTATTCCCATCCTTGCCAGCATCAGCTTTCCCCTTTTTCCCTTTGGGTACCTTCTCTCCCTTCTTTGCAGGGGCCTTTTTAGGCTTGGGCTCTGGCTTTGGAGGAGCAGGTTTTTCATCCTTCACCTTGGCTTTATCTCCTTTAGCATCCCCTTCAGCCTTTCTCTTGGGCATGATGGCGACAGTGGCAGGACGTTCAGGCTGGATGCGGGGATGCAGCAGCGCGTGGGCTTTGGCTGGTCCAGGGGTCATTCTCGCCTCTTCTTCACACTGCTCCCAAAATCTCATTCTTAAAAGCTGCTTGTATTATTCATAAATAAGAAAAACCATGATGGATTAATTAGCTTTTTACCATAATAGAGGATAAATCCACCAAAAGCTGAAGGTAAGCTTCCACCCTTGTGAGGATGTTAATAATAATCCATTCTTCACCATGACTCTTATATACCTGGCTCCCCCTTCCACATAGTTTATAGCTTTGACTTCCCAACTTTCACTTGTTTCCATTGGTTAATGTTTCTAATTAGTATGCTTATTCTCCTGAGGTAGCTAATTAGCTCCTCTCTCCTTTTTGTAATAGGACCTAATTGTTTTATTAGAATCACATCTTCCTAGGTTCCCATGACGACACTGTAGGAGGTCTAGAATTCTTACCAGGCTTTCTGTGAAAAGGTGACAGCAGCTGAGTTGAGCTGCAGGTGGAGTGGGCAACTATCCTCACACATCTCCCAGACCCCATCTACCTTAGGGTCATGTAGAAGACCAGTAGGACAAGCAGCAGAGTTATAAGCATCTTCAGTACAATCCCTTTATCTTCATGGAGCTGGATTAATCACAGTTCTCTTAAAGGGCTCCAAGTGTAAGAGAAGCACTTCAACCATCTCTGTATTTCTTTTATTCCTGTTTCTATACAAATTGGGATTACAGGTAGTACTTTGTAACAGCATTTTGGCACCTCTCACACATTTTCTGAGGCAAAATACAGTTGGCCTTTGATGTCACTTCTGTCTCCTTCTGAAGATTTGACAGTGACTCCTTTCTAGACTGCAATGTGGGTAGCTCAGCCTCCCTCCCCTTCCCCCATTCCAGAATACTCTGGTTAAACCTGTCATCATTGTCAGTGGGGCACATCACCTAAGGGTGGTGATCCTAGGGGCATGGTCTAGGAAAGAGAACTAATAGGTACCACATATGACAGGATTACAGATTCCATTCTTATTCAAAGAGCAGTTTAAATCTTCAGAGATGCCTTAGTGCTTGAGCCCTAAGCATTCAGCAACCAGCCCTAACACCCTCCCAGCCCAGGCAGAACCCTGTCTGTGGTGAAGGAACAAAGCACATATTATAAGGTTTGGGGAAGAAGGCAAAGACGCAGGCCAGTCTCCCCAGTTCTCACAAGCTTACTCCTCCCATTCTGGGATGGCAGCTCCACTCCTGAGCTGTTGCTCTGTTTTTTATTACCCACTATGTCTCTTTGCCCAGGATGCTGAGTTCAAACTTGACTTTCATCCATTGTTTAGCTTCCTCCTAGTCAATCTCCTAACCCATGACTGACCCATTACAAATTAACATTTACAAACACATTTGTTTAGGTATAATAAACTGGCACTGACTTCTTCTCTATAGAGTATTCAGGAAGGATATATACAATGAGATCTAAACAGAAACCAAGGCCTGGAGGACAGAACTAGGCCCTAAGAGTGAAGTAATCTGGGTCCCAGAGCCAACCGTCCCCCCTCCTCCCTGCTGTGACAAAGAACAAGGGACAGCATCTCACCAGACCTTGGCCTGCTAACAATATATAAAAATTTAAGGGCATTAAGATGATTTGTGAGCACTTATCTAGTACCAGACATCAAGCGACCCAGATCCCTGACCAATGAACACAGCATAATGGGGAGGGCAGATATCAAACAAATAATTAAAAACAATAAATTGAGGAGGTGTCTCAATTACTACAGAGGAAAACTCGAAGTACTCTAAAGAGAAGTAATTCAGTCCAGGTATTGTGATGGCATAAACTTTTGCAACAACCCAGTAGCACTCGCTTGATTAAGGATATGCATCAACATACATCGGAAGGAAATATAGAAAAGTTTGGTTTCAGTGGCAAATGTGGAAACCTCAATGATATCATCAAGATTGCAGATCTTGAGGAAAAGAAAACTAAAGTGAAGGAGCCCATTTTGGCCCCTCAGATCTTACTGCCCATGTTCACAGAGCTCATTCATTCAAAACAAACTGAAGACCCCTCTTGGGCACAGTCACTTCCTGGTGAAATCTATGGCAACAATCATTTGATGGCATATTCATCAGCAAGAGAAACTGACCTACCTGATTCAAACAGAACATGTGAAGTGAATTTCTCAGGCTCTCTGGGAAGGCTGAAGAACTGGGTTCAGGAAATGAACAGGAACAAAGGCACGGCAGGCAGGAGGGCAGCCAAAATCACAGCACAGAACCAGACCAAGGTGGATACTGAGCACACACCTCAACAGCTCAGAGAACAGGCCGTCAAGTCAGCCTGTTGTGCTGACTTCCTATTACCAACTCACTGTGCAACCTAGAGCAAATTGTTTAAGCTCTCTGTGCTTCGATTCATCTTCTGTAAAATCAACCTTTAAAAGTGCCATATTCGACAAGTCTCAAATGTTGTCAATTGCAAGGTGTACTGACATTTTGTGAGCCACCAGGGAAGAAAACACAATACTACCAATTAAACTATGACATGGTGCTGTCTCATCACTTTTCATTTTACATTTCATAAAAAATCCTTATTAGATCTATTTAGATACAGGTTTTATCATATCACTCTTATACATAAAATTAAATTAGTAAGGATACTTTTAAATCTTTCTTAATTTAGAACCCAACCCTCCCTCCTGGATTGTCAGCCAGGTCCTTGCTGTCTACATGTCAGCACACTCTGGCTGCTGTTCTCTGGGCAGCATTTCTTCAAAGTTGGCTCCACTCTTCTCTCTGGGGCTGTCAACAAGCTTTGGTCACCCCTTCTCTAAAGTCTGGTGGTGCTGCTTTCTTGATATTACCAGAAATATCAAGAAGCTTCCAGAACACAGCCATAGTCCTTTCCAAATGATCCTCAAAGGGCTTGTTGCCTAAAACAGGAAAGCGTGTGGGTTTCCTCTTACACCATCAGGAAGACCACTGAATGTGTGCAGCAAGACAGGGACGATGACTTCTGCAGGCGTGAGCTGAACACTCCCCAGATTGTTGATGCACTTGAGGCAGAGCAGTGCCTCAGAATCTGGGAAAATCATTCCTATCAGCCCCCAAAAGACTGGTGTGAGGCTTCAGTTGATTCATACTATAAACAACTTGGACCTAGGCCTATACATTGTCAGCACTCAATAAATATCAATTACTTGTTTTTAAGAAATACTTGTGGAAAATTATAAGTATTTCATAAAGTTGTGCCCTTTTATATTAGTTTTGTAGATTGAGCAGGGTACCTGGAAAACAAGGTAAACTGAGCTAAACTACTCTACCATTTGCAGACTTTCAAAAGAAATTTGTAATTTAGGTGGCTATCCAGAAGGATAGAAAAGTGAAATGGCTTTTCTTTCATTCTGCCATTTAACATATTTAACCATGTAGTTGGGATTTAGACTGGCCCAAATGAGTCACAGCAAGTGGGGGACATTCCTTATGGTTCAATAATGCAAGTGTCTAAAAAACTTTTCCCCTTTTTTATCTTTAATTATTTCAACTTAACTTATTTTGTAGTGTATGTTATGATAAGACTCGGAACACTGAATTCTGTTTCTGACCATGACTCCTAACACACCTTCCTCTCCCTGTAAGACTCTGTGGGAGATGGCAAGGGTTCTTGCTGTGAAGGCGCTGTCAAAATAGGGGTGGAACAAGGGCCAGGACAACCTCTTCCAGGTCCCTCTGTGGGGCGGGAGGCGGTATAGGTAAGCTGGCTGACAAGGTCACACTGACTAACTGGAAGAACCTTTATTTCACAATCCTTTTCAAAAAATAGAAGACATTTTACCCTTTAAATACCATCAGTCCCTTTCCCTTACATTTGCTTTTGGTACAATTTGGAATTTCTAAGGAAGATATAGGAAGAATGTTTTGAAATCTTGACAACTCATTGGCTACATGGACCAAAGTTCTGTTTTCTTTGGTTTGATCTATAAAATGAGAATAAATAGCATAGACCCAAGTGGCAGACACACAGGAAAGCAAAACAACATGGCTACTGGCTTTCTCTCTGCATTTGCAAGCCGGTTTGTCAGGCTTTACTGTTAGAACACCATTTCTACCTTAGAATATGACTTCAAGCCAAACAGTATGAGTAGTTTTTATTTTGGCAAATACTGTCAAGCTGCACTCTAAAAGGCTGTGCCAAAATACAGTCCCAGCAATGGTGTTCAAGGGAACCCAGTTCTACACATTCTCACCGACAATAAATTCTTATTATTTCATCATTGGTAAGGTTATAGATTCTGTACACTATAAACTATTTCCCTAAATTTCTCATTTCTCCATGGGATCGTTTCATCCATCTATAGTCATGTGTGTATTACAACCGTAACTTAACTGGTGAACATCCATGCTACCTGAAGGATATTCTACTCAGTCCCATAGAAAAGATTCCTTTAATTTTCCAAGTGCATTTAGGCCTGACACACATTAGGAACCTGTCTTCAAGAAGCCTGCTCCTAAAACCTGGAGGTGGAGAAGATAAAAGTGCTTCAAAGAGCTACCACAGTGTTTCACACTACATAAAAATATCAAGCAGACTGTCACTGTGTGGAGACTTGAGAAGCAGGGGAATGCGGCCCATGGCAGCGTGCTGTGTGGCCCAGGAGTGCAAGGTAACCAGCTGTTGGCAAGTTCTCTCTTTTCAGTCCTCACCAGAGGATATGTTTATTGATTTTAGAGAGGGGGAAGAAAGAGGAAGGAAGGAAGGAAGGAAGGAAGGAAGGAAGGAAGGAAGGAAGGAAGGAAGGAAGGAAGGTAGGTGGCCTTCTGTATATGCATCAACTGAGGATGGAACCCAGAACCTAGGTATGTGCCCTGACCAGGAATTGAACCTGCAACCTTTTGGTATATGGAACGATGCTCTAACCAAATGAGCCACCTGGCCAGGATAAGTTCTCTCTTTTGTCACTTAGCCAACCCTTAGATTTCCATGTAGCTGGTAAGCCTCAAGTCTCAATTTATATATTTCTTTTTTTATTCTAAAGGAAAGAAGCAGGAAGTTCATTCTTACCCACTGGTAAGAATGACTAGATGTCTTTGCTGATGAGGTTTAATGAGTTTTGGTTCATCGTGGTTTATTTATATCATTATGAAATGCTGGCACCCTTTTTTAAAATATTTTTCACATTTCTGTAGTGAGTGTACCTCTTGAAATAAAGTTCACAAACATCCATAAAGTAGACACTTTTTCAATTTAACTTTTTTACTTATTTTCATTGTAGCTCTATCCCAATCTATACTACAAATGTAATATCATTTTCAAATATTCACCTGGAATTTTAAAACAATAATTATTTTAGTCTTTCTAAAATGTTTCAAACTTTAAAAGAGAAATTGAAAAACATTTCTTTTCCACAATCATTTATTAACTACAACTTGTATAACATACACATTTTCATATTTCTTTGTTTTCTCTTCATTCAAAGAGCAAAATGTTATTCCAATGGAAAAAAAATTTAATTTCAAAAACGACTTAACAGTGGTAGTTCTCAATTCACCCTTAAAAAGTACCGTAGAAAATTTGAGGAAATGGCTCCTCCTAGTGTTACAGGTGTGGTACTGCAGTATGCAAGCTCCATAACTTGTTTCAGAGCTCCTCAAACTTTAATGGGTACATAAATTATGTGTGGATCTTGTTAAAATGCAGATTCTTATTCAGCAGCTGAGGGATTAGAACCGAGATTCTTCATTACCAACAAGCTTCCAGAGGACTCCTAATCCATGGGTTCATGAAATTTCAGTGAGCTTACTTGTAAGTCTAGTTGTACAAATAGAATTAGAAAGTTGTAGTTATATGTAAAGATCTTTTTAGATATTAAAAATTTATAAGTCAAACTCATTTCCTGTTTTCTACCAAGCAGCAATATCTTAGTTGAAATAAAGAGATGATGTTAAATTACTAATTGCAAAAAAAACCCCTAATTACCCTTAAATTAATTTCCCTTCCTTTTGAAACGACAGTATCCAGGAATATGCCCATTTACTTTTTTGCCCACTGCCTTGCTGTTAAAGCAATTCTAAGAGCAACATTCTTATGTTCTCTTTTGTCTCCCTAGTGGCTAGCAAAGGCTAAATTACAGCAGGTGCTCAGCCTATTGTTCTTGGGAGATGAATCTTCCAGGTGAGAGAAAGCAGGTGGTACAAAAACACCTCTACCTCTGGCCATAACAGTGGCAGGGAGACAAACCCAAGCAGTGTTTGCTCTGAGATCCTGATGCATAAGGAAAGAAGTCTGTGCCATAGAGACTGTCTTTCCTAAAGTGGTCCATATAATTTCCTCATAAGAATAACAGGTGTTCTTGCTTAATGGACTTTCACTCTGTCCAGAACTTGCTGAATGAATTGAATTATATACCTTCTTTCTCATACTCAGCATCACTTCCCAAGAAAGAAGGCATTAGAGCTCCTGCCATTGTGCAGAGGAAGCTGCCAAGGCTTAGAGCTTTAACAGCCCCCCTGGGCGTGCAGCTGATCGGGGACATACACCCGGGACCATCTCATTCAAGAATTCTTTCTTTAAGCAAAATATAACCAGAGACATTGAAATTAAGAACAATCTGACAGTAACCAGAGGGGAGGAGAGAGGGGATAATACAGGGAAAGGGGGGAAGGGTTTCCAGGAACACCTATAAAGGACACAAGGACAAACCGAGGTGGGGTGGAATCAGGGGAGGGAGGTGGGGATGGTTGGGGTGTGGGGGAATGGGGGGAGGTAAATGCAGACAACTGTACTTGAACAACCATAAAATAATTTTAAAAAAACATAAAAGGAAAATCAATGAAAAAAATAAGGATGTAAAAAAAAAGAATTCTTGCTTTAGACCACTTTGGTACCACATTTAACACTAGCTTGTAAGTGCATGCCTTCTGGGGCTTCTCCTTCTTCAATAGCTTGCAGCTGACTGACAATGCAGGCCTGATTCCCCATGGGAAACCTATCCATGGATGTCACCCACACACCACACACATCAGGACTGCGTTCAGATCCAGAGCTGAGTCATAGGCCACATCACGCACGAACAGGTTCCCCACAATTCACAAATGAAAAACAGTGAGTATACATTAGAATGACTCCCTCTCTTGTACCAGGGGATTAGTTTTGTTCTAGTCAAGTGTGACTGCAGACAGAAGCCAGTCTCAGTACCAGCATCACTGGCAGACATCTGCTGGGCTGCATAGGGCAGGGCTCAGCTGAGGCCTAATTCTTGTCTGCCATGGCTGCTGGTGCAAGGCAGAGCGAACTCCTACCTCTCCCTTCAGCAATTTATGTGTAATATATAGTCTCAAAAAGCAAGAGTTTGTTTACATATTCTTTATCCTTAAGATGCAAAGAGATACTATAAATGTAAGTTTAGGAAACTTGGTAAAGTTCATATCTAAACAACTTTATAGGGTTCCTTTAAAAGTTAAGTGAAAATAAATGTAAAAGTCATTGTTGCTACTTTGGATTTGTTTTCTTCTTCTTCTTCTTTCTTCCTCTTCCTCTCCTTCTCCTCCTCCCCCTCCTCTTCTTCTTCTTTCTTTCTCTCTCCCTCCCTCCCTTCCTTCCTTCCTTCCTTCCTTCCTTCCTTCCTTCCTTCCTTCCTTCCTTCCTTCCTTCTTTCTTCTTCTTCTTCCTTCTTTCTTCTTCCTCACCAAGTACAACCCATGAAGGACTTGAGTTTACATGCCTAACTCCGGTTCCAATTCCTTTGAAATTAAAAGTGAGTCAGAGTGTTGGGGGTAGGTTACATGTAGCATTTACAACAAGGTAATTTAATTATTCCTTTATTTAGTTAGCTGTTCCTGTCTACTAGGTGTGTGCCTATAGGGCAGAACTCTGCCTTTCTGCTTTTAGTATCGCTATTGCCTAGCACTGTGTCTGAAGTATAAGCACTTCATGTTTGTTGAATGTATAAGTCATGAATAATTAATGACCCTAATGGGACCAAGAGCAAAATTTCCTGAAAAATGTTCACATTTTGTCACTAGGTGGCAATCTAGCCTAATTTCAGATTGCTATGATGTGTTTGTTTTTTTTCCCTACTTCTTTACTTTAAAAAAGTAGATCATATGGTATTTGTCTTTTACCAACTGGCTTATAAATACCATATGATCTACCTATAAGTGGAACCTAATCAACAAAACAAACAAATGAGCAAAATATAACCAGAGACTTGGAAATAAGAACAAACTGACAGTGATCACAGTGGAAGAGGATAAGGAAGGTGGGGGGGAGTAGCGGCAGCGGGGGGGGGGGGGGGGGGGGGGGGGGGGGGGGGGGGGGGAAGAAGGGGAAGGGGCAAGAAAAGGACCATAAATAGAGGACTCATAGGGACAGACAATGGGGGAACTGACTGTGGGACTGGAGGGTGACAGGGTACGGGAGAGCAATGGAGAAAAAGGCAGGACAACTGTAACTGAACAACAATAAAAAATAAAAAAGAAGAATCATGAGAAGTTCTTCAGAGTTGGAAAGAGTCTGAGACGTCATTGCTCATCACTTCTGTCTAGTATGTCAAAGTAGAAAATTAACATTTCACTTTCAATAGCTACTACATTCAGGTACCCAAGAGATTATTAGTTAAATGAGGAAAAGGGCCCTTTCACCTGCACATGTGAGAACTGACCCTCAGGGCCTAGGTTAGGAGCTATGAGAAACAGGGCTCTGCTCAGTATCACTCAGTCTGTGGTGACATGCCCCAAGCCATCAGCTCACACATATGATGCTGGACACACAGGGAGACACTGAAGCCAAACCAAAATTCTGATGTCAAGGACCAGCACAGAAGTGAGAAGGTTCAGCAGCCTCTTCAATTTCTAACCAGCAACAACTAACACTTTCTCTGGAATTCTACCTTTTCATACTCTAGTTGATGAAATGAAATTACAGAAATGCTACAAATGACATTCACTGTCATGGTCCCGTCCAGCAGGACCCTGTGTTGTTGTGGAATGCTTGTCCTATATCCCCAGACAAGTGATGAACAAATTCACGTGGACTAAAGAAATCCCGTGGAGAAAAGGGATGTGTGGCTGATCTCTCAGAGAGAAAAAAAGCCCTCACTCCTGCCTCGACAGACTTTTATTGATACTCTAGGTACACTACATCCAGGATGGTTCTCATTAACTATGCACGGGTTCACTTTAGGTGTTTACCATAACAAAAGAAAGAAAGTCGCCAGTAGCTTCAAAGAGAAAGGTCATCTACGAGTGTAAAGGAGAGAAAGCTGGGCTGTTTACATTCATGCTTGGGAAGTCTAGCACAAGTCACAGTAAACTTCTGCTGTTTCCATCCCAGGTGAGGGAGTTTTTGCAAGAGCAAGTTTCAAAGCGGCCTAGGTACAATGCAGGCCTGATTCCCCATGGGAAACCTATCCATGGATGTCACCCACACACCACACACATCAGGACTGCGTTCAGATCCAGAGCTGAGTCATAGGCCACATCACGCACGAACAGGTTCCCCACAATTCACAAATGAAAAACAGTGAGTATACATTAGAATGACTCCCTCTCTTGTACCAGGGGATTAGTTTTGTTCTAGTCAGGTGTGACTGCAGACAGAAGCCAGTCTCAGTACCAGCATCACTGGCAGACATCTGCTGGGCTACATAGGGCAGGGCTCAGCTGAGGCCTAATTCTTGTCTGCCATGGCTGCTGGTGCAAGGCAGAGCGAACTCCTACCTCTCCCTTCAGCAATTTCTCCGTCCACAGAACAGGAATGATAATCCTGACCTACTTTTTAGAGCAGCTCCTACCTGTGGAGTTGTTCATACCTATACAGCAGAGAAGCAGTAAAAAGAGACCTACCTCCCCAAGTACTTCCCTGGACTAGTCATTCCTCATGTTTAAGATAAACAATAATTTGCAACAACTGCTACATTATAAATCTTTGGCCCCTGAGGCCTGTGGCCTTCTGTTATAAAATCATCTGTGAGTGATGACTTTATGTTGACATAATATTGGAGGCAAAGAAAAGGAAGAACTATAAATCTCTGGTTGATTTGAGAAGGCACTGCTAAGAAAAAGGTTTAAGACTTGCAGAAAATGCAGAAGATGTATAGCACCCTTACATTAACAAACTGGATACAATTTTATGGCATTGCATGGAGTATGTCTACTATTCTCATTTTATTTTAAATGTAGTCTACATTGAAAATATCTTGGTTTTAAAATATTCATAATACAATAGAAAAGTTAATTTTTGCTACAAGCAGAGCAAATTACTAAATCAGGAATAAATAAGAGACAGTAGTATCAACCTTACAGAAATAAAAATGAATATGAAAACACTTCTGAACAATTAGATAATCTGATGAAATGGACAAACTGCTAGAAAGACACAAACTATCAAAATGGACTCAAGAAAAGTAGGAAATTTGAAAAGATGTCTAACAAGAACAAAGGTTGAATTAATAATCAAAAAACTTCCCACATTTTTAAGTGGGAATATTAAGCCCAGGATCAGTTGACTTCACTGGTGAATTCTACCACGCATTTAAAGAAGAATTAACATCAACTCTTCACAAACTCTTTAAAAATCATACATAAAGAGGGAACACTTTCAAATAATTCTATTTGCCCGGTATTACATTGATTCAAACCAGATGAAGACAACACAAGAAAACCTCAAATATATTTATAATTATCGTGCAAAAATCATAACAAAATGCTAACAAACCAAATCTATCAACATATGAAAAGGATTCTATACCATGTGCCAAGTGAGATTTATTCCAAATATGGAAAACTGGTTTAATGTTTCTGAAAATCAATCAGTGCAGTATCCCACATTATTAGAATAAAAGATCAAAACAATACAATCATCTCAAAGAAAAAGCATTTGACAAAATCTGACACCTATTCATGATAAAAACACTCAACAAAATAGGAAGAGAGGGAATTTTCTGAATGTGATAAAAGGCATCTATGAAAAACCCACAGTTACCATCGTTCTCAATGGTAAAAGTCTGAAAGTTTTACTCTTAAGATGATCAGGAACAAAAGTGACTAAGCTCACCACTGCTGCTCAACATTGCACTAGAAGTTGTAACAATGACAATCAGGCAAGAAAGATAAATAAAGGGCATCCAGATTATAAAGAAAAGGCAAACTATTCATAGATGACATGATCCTGTACATAGGAAACCCAAAAAATCATCAACAAAAAACCCAAATCAGAGCTAATAAATAAATTCAATGTGTTTGCAAGACCAATACACAAAGGTGAAGTGTATTTCTATACAATAGAAATCAGCTGATTTTTGCCAGAGGTGCAAAGGGATCATCTTGTCAATAAATGATGCTGGAACAGTTGGAATTCTGTGTGCCAAAAAAAAAATTTTTTGAAGAACTCTGATCCATAGCTCATACCCTAAACCAAAATTAACTTAAAAAGCATCACAGACCTAAAATTAAGAAAACTTTTGGGAAAAAGTTACAATAGCTGAACTTTAAAAGATGGCCCACCAAGTGCTGGTAAAGACAAAGAGCATCCAGAATTCTCACACATGGCTGGTGGGAATGTAAAATGGCACAGCCACTTCAGAAAACAGTTTGGTATCTGATCTAGGCATTTATCCATGAGAAATGAAAGCATATGTCCATATAAAACCTTGTACACAAATATTCATGGCAGCTTTCCTTCTGATAGATGAAATCTATAAATATGCAAATGCCCATCAACAGGTCATTGAATAAACAAATTATTTAATGGAACACATACTCCGCTAAAGCTGGAAATAACCTGCAAGCAAAATGATCAACAAATTGTACTGTGCCCATAAAATAAAACACTACTTAACAATAAAAAGGAAAGAACTACCTGTAGAGCCAACAACATGGATGAATCCTTCAAATGCATTGTGCTAAAGTGAAGAAAGCCAAACTCAACATGCTAAAAACCATATAATTCCATCTATAGGAAATTCTGGAAAAAGCAAAACTACAGGGACAAAAATCAGATCACTGTTGCCAGGTGCTAGGATCTCGGGGAAAGAGATTGACTATGAAAGGACAAGAGGCAACTTTAGAAGTGACAGAAATATTCTATGTCTTTATTATGGTGGTGGTATTTGTATGACTATATAAATGTGTTACAATTCTGCTGTACATCTAAATACCTTTGCTGGATATAAATCATACCTCCACAACCCTGACCTTTTAGAAAAAGAGTATATCAACATTCACTGGAGAGACACAGACCCTAGGCCAGCCAAGGAAGAAGAGCCTCTTTGGAGACAAGAGTGGAATTGTCTTTACCATGGAATGAAGCTCTAGTGGAGAGGGTCTGTCGGGTGCACAACCACGGAGTGGGGAGGGAGGGGGAGAGAAGCAGGAGGGGGAAAGGCAGACTCAAGAGCACAGAGCTGTAAGGATATGAAAGGAGAGATATGAAAATAATGATGCAACACAAACAACTCCTTACTGACTTCTTCAGTTAGGAAGCAAGAATTCCTTTATTGCAAAGGGGTTTTACTTTGAACCTAGACTTATAACAAGATCACAGCTACTTGTATGATTGATTTAGAGCAGTGCGCCCTGCCAGGTTCTTTGACTGAAGCATACCCTGAAAGCTTAGGCTTGGTAGGTATCTTAAACTAACCCTATTACCTCACCGAAAGGCACAAATCAGACTGTGTTTAACTTTCTCTGTACCAGTCACCACCAGAAAATGCACTTCAGTTT
>VMDR010006955.1:0-42860 GCA_007922815.1 Macrotus californicus | reverse complement strand
ATCACTTTCCCCACTGATCTTCTATATTGTAAATGTATTGTAATTTTAGATTACATTATTTTTGCTGTTGATACACACACACACTGCCATCCTCGGGTTGATAATTAGTGCTTTCCTCAATGTGCATGTACTACGTGTGTAACAATTACATTAGTTTTTATAACAGATCTTCTTATGAATGTCTTACTGTCAGATAAGACTCAATTGAACCACGAAGGCTCTGCTAATAACCTGAAAAATCTAATAAACAATTCACTAATTCTTGAATTCATCAGAGCCTTGACCAAAATAGCTACTCTTTTACAAAAAAGTCAGATAATTAAGGTTCTTATTGAAAGTTAGATCTCTTCCAAATAGGAGCAAATATTTTCTATAACAGTATTTAACATTGGATGGCTCCTGTTAACCCAAACTCCTTTCCTAGAATGTAAATGTCATTTATTTAAAATATGGCATGTAAAAAAGATTGTTAGAAGAATGATTGCTCCAGAGGCAAACAAACTTGTACCTGGTGTCTATGGTGAGGAACAGAACAGCTTGTCAGGTTCAGATAGTTTTAAAGTCTTTTATCAGTGACTTGGAAATGTGTTCTAAAATAAAGATGTAGTATCACTTTAGTGATATTTGCAAACTTTCCTCCTGGTGTTTTTGGAAAGCAGCTTCTATATTTTCATGGGCTATCACTGGAGGCTAACACAAAGTAATTAATAACTGGCACGCATTTCCTAACCGTGGACTTGCCAAGCCCCAGTGTGATTTGAGACCATACTATCATTGCATTAGTTTAAATTTACTTTCCAGATTCTTCTCATACCAGCTAGTAATCTCCAGTTTATATTTATATTGGATTTTGGTTTTTCTGTTTAATTTAACCTTGCTTCAACTTTACCTTCATCCCCACCCCCCACCCCCCCAGAATGGTGTGTTGTTGTCAAACAGGGACCTGAAAGAACCTGGCTGGCTGAAGGGAAAAGTCAAAAGGAAATTCTATACAGAGTCCTCTGTGCATGAGTCCTCTTTCATTTTTTTATATCTATTGTAATTTCCCCCTAATTGCCCAAGTAACAATTCATGGAGATCTCTCAAAATGTAATGGAGACCCTTTCTATCTTCCTTTCCTTATAAATCCAGTCTTGCGTTAAGCTGCCATAGCCTTTGCTGGAGCTGATTATTCAGGGTACTTAGGAAGCCCTTTAGCAGATGGCAGACAAGTGCAACTGCAGTCAGCAGTGTATGCCAAACCTGTAGTGGAAATAACATTTCTGTTTTGTTACCTGTTGATTGCTAAAGGAGGGTGTCAGCAAAATCTGCCTCCATAAAACTGACATAGAGCCTGCCCCAAACTTAACATTTGAAGAAAGGCAACGCTATAGAATAGCTGTTCCTTTGGGCAGGGTTCCCATCGCCCTGACTCTTTACCAGCTGTCCTTGCTGGAGAGCCTGGTCTGTCTCGAAGGGACGGCATGTGGAAGCGACAGGTGTGATACTCTGCATCCTCTTGCCCCTGGAAAGAATGCTTCTAACATCTTGCTTATGTGGTGACGTTTAGCTCGCCGCCTGCAGCTCAGCCCATGGGAGAGCAGCGTTGTTAACAGACTGCTGACGCCCACACATTCGTTCCTGGCCAGAAGTAAAAGTACAGCTGCCTTGTCTGGAGATACAGGTAAAACTGCCAAGGTGGAACTTTCCCGGTGAGGTAAAGCCCTCCTTTTGAAGCCTCTCTGAGCCTCCAGTATTCACCTCATCACATCTCTGTTTTTCCCAGCGTGTGCCTCTCTCTCCTCCAGGTAGACTGGCTTTGGAAATGTCTGTTGGTGTTGGTTTCATGCCTCTGGCATTGTCTCCTCTTAACATCTTATCTGGACACCAGATGCCAGGCAGACAAAAGATGCCCCTCCCTGTGATCAGGGGCTTCTGATACTTCTGTATGTTCATGAGAGTTCCAGAAAAACCTATCCCTTCCCTACCTTTCTTTCTGCCCCTGCGTCTAAGCTGATGATCAGAGGCAGAAATAATTTAATATAACAATATGTGGACTTAGGGATAATATCAAAGTACAAGCCAATTTAAGCATAGAGTTTCATAATGTGGCTACTTTCCCTCCCTGTACCAGTCTTTTATATGCATGTAACCTAGGAAGAGTACCCTTCCCAAACTCTGAGACTGGTGGAGAAGGCCAGTTATATTTATTTGTTACATAATTTGAAAACTCAGTATGCAAAATGTGCTTGTACTGGTTATTACAATTAGTTGTAGCTCATCTACTCTTTTGAAATGCAAAATGTGCCTGATTGAGCCAATGTTATGTATTTGGCTGGAAAGAAAGATACATATCAGGCTTCTGGCAACACCTCATGGTGAGTTGATTTGGGTTTTCCCAATATCTTTGGGTACAACTGGGACAGCTGTATAACCAGTCTACCAGCCCTCATCTTTGGCACTTGAGAAATTGCATAGCCTCTTCACAAAGCTCCCTTTAAAAAATGCTTTGCCTCTGCACGCCTCTTCATGTTCATTAGCCTTCTTTACAAATAATGATTCTTGAGTTTACGATGTCTTTCATCTGTGGTGCCCAGTGAGCTAATGTCAGCACTAACTCTCACAGTGTCTGGGACGTAATAAAGGAAGCACATGCAGGCATTCCCACCACCTGCTGACGAGCCCAGTGGCAAAAACTGACTTACTTACACCAGAGCCACTGAGAAAATGAGTGGACTGGACCTTAAATGAGATCACCCTCCATCCTTGGCACCTCGTGTGACGCTTTGTGTACAACTGTGCATTCAACTAGCTGGACCACAGTGTTCTGTGCTTTCTATAAAGTAATCTTGTCAGCTGTCATACTGCATCTGAGATTTTTATGAAGGAAAGAGTACCGCCTATTTCAGGATACTTTATTTTTTATGCCTATTAATTGAGGTTTTAAACAAGTAATGGAAGTTTTTCTTTATGTCCAGCTAATTGAAGAACCTTTAAAACTGCTGTTCTGTTCTGTTTCATAGGACCTAAATAATAGTTGGTGGCTATCATGCCTACGAATCTCCATATTGTGTGTTTTCATACTAAAAGACTGCTTCGCAGCTAGAAAGTTGTCCCTGCTATTTCTGTCATCACTAACTTTTGTCACTTCTTTCACTCTCCCTTTAGTCTTTTCCAACACCATTTCCTCATTTCCCACCCATTCTACCTGCCCATCTTCCCACCTTCCTTCTTCACTGTTATGCTCGATCAGGCGCTCTTTACCGCCTAACTGGCTCTCTTTACTTTGCAACTTTTCCATTCTCCTTGTCACACATTGATGCGTTTCTGTAATTTACTTTAGTGTGAAGCAGTGCATAGGCTTTCCTTGAGTTGCCTGTTTTAATACATTCCTTAGACCATTGTTACCTTTTAAATTGCATTGATAAAGCTTATGTTTAATGAACCAAAACTGTTGGTTTTTAAAATTTTCCATTTGAAATTATATGTAAACATCTCTTACATTTATCTTGTCAAAAACACTCTTTCCATCTACCGTTATAGATTTTTCTTTCTTGTCTTCCCGTTTTAGTGTTGTCCCTTGAGTTCATCTTATACCCAGTTGCCATTGGCAAGAGGATGACCTACATCCAGAGCCAGAGTTACAATAGCAGATCAAAACTGTCATCCCTAAGATGTTCAGTGATTGCAAACTTTCAGAACAAGCAATAAGACCAGTTGAGAACTGGAAATCAGAGTCTCATCCATGGCTACTGCTTTGGGTTGACTTTTCCATGCCCATTTTTAAAAACACATTTCAAATACATGTGATTATTAGAGCTCAGGACTAAATGAGTTAATACATGTGTAACACTTAGAATGGTACCTGCACATAGTAGGCACTCAATAAATGTTAATAGTATTATTAGTATATTTTGTAATGTTTCTGTTCTCTATGCTACACTCCAACCACTTGAACTGCAGCGTCTTCTCTGCACCCATCATTTCATATAAAAAATCTTGAATGATTTAATTAAGGGGTGCTTGCTACCAAGTCACAGAGGAAATACAGATATTGTGGAAGACTTTCTCAAAGACATTTCCGTAAGAGAATTTTTATGTTTATTAGAACTACTTTGGGATAAGGAAGGCACCCTGGGAGGGAAAAAGATAACTATATATTGCTCTTGCTCTTTCTTCAGAGGGACAAGAGTATGAGAATAATTTATTTAAAGGTTTCAGGTTTTTTCAGTAGTTGCTATTCAGAACAACAATGAAATGTAATACCCTTAGAAGCAATTTACAATGCTTATTTCAGCCAGGCAATGTTCCTCCAACAATTAAATTTGAAGATTTTAGTATAGACTACACTGATAGGTTTAAGATATTTTCATCCTTTGATCAATGTTACCCCAGCACCTCAATAAAGAATGAACTGGAGGCATGATGAGATTGGCTTATATCCAGGATGGCCCCAGAAATGCTCGTAGACACCCCCTGGAATTACTGGTTTTCACTAGAGGAGATTCTGAGTGCCTCATTCCTTTTTCAGTGTCAGACCCCTGGCCTGAGAGCAGGGCTGTTGTCCAGGGTTTCTTGATCCTCCTGCAAGGTTCACGGCCTCTGGTTGTGCCCTGGGCAATGTGTGCCTCTCCTTTTCGTTAATCCCACAGAAGGCCCTGTGCCAGGGTGTTATTCTCTAAGTGTATTTGATTGGCTTGGAAGAGTTTCACATTAATGAACTCTTTCCTTGTCTGGGAAATGTTTCTCTGTGGCACGTGGGAAACAGTGATTTTCACATTATTTCCCCTGTGATCACAGCAAGCCAAATGACAGAAAGCCCTCCTTTCTCACAATACAAAGGAATCTTCCTTCATCATTAAGGTCTGAAACAAAGCTCTATGTCAACTCCCAAATAGGAGCGCATGTTCTTTTAAGGAGAACTGAGGGAATGTAAAATGTTTTTGTTTATCCGGAAGAAACAGAGTTCTGTTTTCAGATGATGGGAAAAGAGAATGCAGTTCCCAGCCTATTCACTGCCTTAACCGAGGACAACTGGAAGATACTGCCGGGCATTTGATGAAAGAGAGCATGGGAATGAAGATATAATCTGATCAACTTCCTATCTATAGATTAAACCAAAATAGCAGATATTTTTTAATTCTGAAATTAAGCTTATCTCAAATTTGTCTTGTAAACTTTTGAGTTTTAAATTCATCAATACTCTTATAGTCATCTGACATAATGATGTCTTTAAAGGGTTGCTACTGTGGCTAGAGTTGGATAAAAGCATTCTACAACAGCCCAGATACATAGGATTCTCCTCAATGGTCATGTTTAGTTGTCTTTTTTTTTTTTTTTTTGCTGGAAAACAAGATTTCTGGATGAGATCTGAAAATGAGCCTTGGAGCCTTAGTACCCGCACTTAGACATCTGTGCAGTGTTTATTGTATGAATGTCTTCAAACCATTGTTGCTCAGAATCACTTGATTAATGACAGTGTTCCTCTGATGGTGAATGATCAGAAACTTTGTGGTATTTCAAAAAATGTTCCATCTTGAGTAAAATTGTAAAAGCTATTCATGATTCCACTTTATTTTTGGCGGTTCTAACATATGTATGTTCTAGTCACTGTTTTGAATGATGATATCCTATTCCCCCATGCATTCTACTGCTGCTTGTTAGGAACCTTCAAATGCTTTGGCTTTTGAGGAAACCCAGAAGCTTGCATTTGATTGGCTTTTAAATAGATAAAACGTTTACAGAATTTTTTGCTAGAAAGTATTAGTTATCCTTATAACAAGTCTTAACACCTGGTAAGACTTGGTCATTTAACGTTTTAAAAATTCAGTTGCTTTTTTACCACTCGCTGTTGAATTTGACTCCTGAAATAGCTGCTTGCCTGCTTGCTTGTGTCCTGTCTTTCCACCTTTTGTTCAATTTTAAAGCTAATTAGGGGAAATCTGATTATAAAGCAGTCCTTATATCAAACTTATCTACTACTAATGTAGCATTTTACCAGAACCATCAGTTTATAGGCATATAAAGCCATTGCTTTCCATAAGTACTGGATTACACCTATATCTTTAATCAGTGCTTAAGTAACCGAAGAGTTTATATATTCTGGATTTTTCATTTGGACACGCCTTCCTCTTGGACACACCACAAACTGACAGGGCTGTGAGGAGAGCTGAGTGTGAGGGTTCTGGACATCTTTAGGTAATAACATCTTCTCCCGACTTTTCTCTCTATCTCTGCTTTGCTCCTTCTCCTGAACCTGCTTTTGGCTTTCCTTCAACTGCTCCCCTGGCACTCTTGTGTGTAAACCATCACCTGCACCCTAGTTATCCCCATTTGTCCTCGTTCAGCATCTTGCAGCCCCATCAGCATCATGTCCCACAAAGCTGCTCACTCCAGACATCCGGTGGATCGAACAAAACTCTTTGTGACACCGCCCGACGGCTCTGCGCGAAGGAGGACTCTCCACGGCTCAGTGGTGAGTAGCCGTCGGGAGCGGCCAGGCGAGGCTATGCTACTTCTTGTGCGGAGTGGACACCACCCCAAGGTGCAGTGTGGGTGTAGGACTGGGAGATGGTGATATGCACCGTCCCCATCTATCTGGTTGGCTGGGTGGTAGTATCCACACACTTCCTCTCCACTTGAAGATTTTACTCCCCCTCAAAATTTGAATTTGAAAGTGAAAACTGTTCTTTGTTCAATCCTGTATGAGTGACTGAACTACCCTACTGGTGCCTCCATACAAATAAGTGCCAGCATACTTTTATTTTTGAAAGTAGAAAATGTTGGAAGGGCAAGCGGGCCTGGACGGCTACCTCTGCCTTTTATTCCAACCATATTCAGAGGCTGGCTGAACTCTAAATGAGGTTCACCAAAAACAACATAAAGAATTTTTATCTGCTTAGCTAATCCCTGTCAAGGCCCAGATCTTAAGCTATAGTGACAAAGTATTTTACAAACAGTAACTCACTAAATAATTCTTATAAGGCTATTGGGCTGTATTATAGACTCTGATTTTGCAAGTAAAGAATGTAATTTGTACTTGTTATTTATTACTGGTGAGGTGACTGAGTTAACATTAATTTTTACCATGCTATCCATGCAATGAGGTAACTTTTATGTCTCCAAGAATCTTCTGTTTGAACTGTGGGTTATTTGCTATCTCTTACATGTTGTAGACATTGTTCTGTGGTCTTCAGACATTTTGCATTAGTCTTAAAGGATTCACCAGTCAACCAGAGGATCTCATTGCCTCTCTCCCTTGGTAATAGCATGACCCATTTAATTAAAGACTGGGACAATTTTTAAAGTTTTTAAGTTCCAACAGCAATTCAGATTTATAAATCCGATGGCCACGTAAAAGGATTTTATTTAGACCCTCCGGGATATTTGGAGGATTGTAAGAATTTGAAGGCTTTGTCTGCAGGCAGTTTTCTTTCAAGCTCTTCAGGCTTTCAGGAATCAGCATTTGATTCCTGATTCAGGCAGACCTTCAGCCCTTCCCACCAAAGGTGAAAGAACCTTTGGTGTCTGGGAGTTTCTCGTCATTAGCGCGTTGGTCCTAGCTATGAACAAAAAGCAATAGTTCAGCAAAACAGCTTTAGCCTCAAATATAAAGGCTAAGCAGTGAAGGCAGAGCATTTACCAAAAGAAAAATGTCTTACTGTCAATAAAAACAAAAATGAACTGTCCAGGAGGGAAGGAGGAGAGCTTACCCTTGGCTAAGCAATTAAATGAGAGGGATTTCATGACCTGATCCAGAACCTCTACTTTCTCACTTTTTGGAGGGGGGAGGGGGTGATGCCTTCCTCTTTTTGTATTTGATCTATTGGTCTTCTTTTCACCTCTTTTTAAAAAGATTTTATTTATTTATTTTTAGAGTGAGAGGAAGGGAGGGAGAAAGCAACATCTATCGGTTGCCTCTCATACGTGCCCTGATCAGGGACTGAACCCACAACCCATGAGACCTGACCAGGAATCAAACTGGTGACCTTTTAGCTTTGTGGGACAATGCCCAGCCGACTGAGCCACACTGGTCCGGGCTCTTTTCGCCTCTATACAGCTAACTACTCAGGCACACACATTCTGCCAGAAAGTTGCTCCACAAGCCCTGTTGCCCTAGAGCTGCACTTTGGAATCCAGTTGAGCGACTGGCCACACATGGCTGCTGAGCTCTTGAAAAGTGGCCAGTGAGACTGACAAAATAATTCCAAATTCAATGTAATTTAAAATATTTTTAATTGTAGTAAAAAAATGTATCAAAATATACCATCTTAGGTGTTTTCAGTGTACAGTTCAGTAGTGTTAAGTGTGTTCACACTGCTGTGCAGCCAATCTTCAAGCTTTTTAGCTCTCGCAAAGCTGAAACCACCCCTGTTAAAGGACTCCCCATTTCCTCTTCCCTCCAGCCACTGGCAACCGCCAGCTTACTTTCTGTGCTACAAATCTACTTCGGGTACCTAAATGAGATATAAATGGAATCACACAGTATGTGTCTTTTTAGAACTGGCTTATTTCACTTAGCACAATGTCATCAAGGTTTTTTGCACATTGGAGCATGTGGCAGGATTTTCATTCTTTTCAAGGCTAATAATAATCCTGTGGGGGGCGGTCTGTATATGCACATGTATACCCATACTCACACAAATATACATATATGTGTATGCACACACCACATTTTTGTTAATCCATCTGTTGATGGACATTGGAGTTGCTTCTCTCTTGGCTGTTGTGAACAACACTAAATATTGGTATGCAAATATTTCTTTAAGGTCCTTTTAATTCTTTTGGGTATGTTCCCAGAAGTGAGGTTGTTGGATCTTATGTAATTCTATTTTTTATATTTTTGAGGAATGGTCATGCTTTTTTCTATAGTTACTGTGCCATTTTACTTATATTCCCACCAACAGTTCACAAGGATTCCAGTTTTTCCACATCTTCACCAGCACTTGTTATTTTCTGTTGTTTTTGTAATAGTAGCCATCCTAGTGGGTGTGAGGTAATGCCTCATTGTGGTTCTTATTTGCATTTCTCTAATAATGTGACATTGAACATCTTTTCATATGTTTTTGGTCGTTTATATTATCATCTTTGGAAAAATATTCAAATCCTTTGCCCATTTTTTAATCTTAATCTTTAATTTTACTTCAATGTTTTGTTATTGTTGAGGTGTAGAAATGTTTATATATTCTGAATGTTAATCCTTATTAATATATCACTGGCAAACAATTTTCCCTATTCTGTAGGTTGCCTTCTTACTCCGTTGATTGTTTCCTTTGTTACACAGGAGTTGTTAAGTTTGGTGTAGTCCCATTTATGTATCTTTGCTTTTGCTGCCTGTGCTTTTGGTGTTACATCCAATTCATTACCAAAGCCAATATTGTGAGGTTTCCCCTGTGTGTCCTTCTAGGAATTTTATAGTTTTAAGTCTTCTATTTAGATCTTTAATCTATTTTGTGTTGATTTTTGTATATAGTATAAAGTAAGGGTCCAGCTATATTCATTTGCATGTGGATACCCACTTTCCCCTGCACCAGTTGTTGAAGAAGCTGGTCTTTTCCCCCCTGAGTGGTCTTGGCACCTGTGTCAAGGACCCTTTGACCATAGTCACAAAGGTTTGTTCCTGGGCTCTCTCTCTATTCCACTGGTCTATATATCTGTCTTTATGCCAGCACCACACTGTTACTTTTTAAAATTTAATTTGTTGGGGTATACCACTGTTTTGATTACTTTAGCTTTATAATATGTTTTGAAATTAGAAGCATAAGATTTCTAACGTTGTTCTTTTTCAAGGGTGTTTTGGCTAGTCAGCATCTTTTGAGGTTCCATATGAACTTAAGATGGATTTTTCTGTTTCTGGAAAAAACAACAATGACAACTTTGAATTCTGAAAGGGATTGCTTTGAATCTGTAGATTGCTTTGGGTAGAACTGACATCTTGACATTAATAAGCCTTCCAATCTATGAACACAGGATGTCTTCCCATTTATTTGTGTCTTCCTTAATTTCTTCCAGCAGCATCTTCTAGTTTTCAGTGAACAATGTCTTCTGCCTCCTTGGTTAAATTTATTCTTAAGTATTTTATTCTTTTTTGATTCTGTTGTAAATAAATTGTTTTCTTAATTTTGTTTTCAATTTTAATTTTAATTTGTTTAGATCTAAATTCAAATGGCTACTATTGAGCACTCGAATTATGTTTTGTGAGACTGAATTAATATTTAATTGTATGTAATTTTTAATTAATCTATATCTAAGTTCATATAGCCAAATGTGGCTATTGGCTACCATATTGGACATAATAGATTTAGGACATTTCTATCATCACAAAAGATTCTACGGGACAGTCTCTGTCTGTATTGTCTCTCTTGAGGGTTATTTATATTCTATACTTAACTCTAATTGTAAAATTAAAGTCTTTGTCTTGCTGGTAAGTTGTCCAGACAATTGACATGAGCTTACAGCAAGAGTTTCACCTTAGCCTTGTGGAAAGTGTTAACAAGAAAGATTATTGTACAGACTGCTGGTTCTTTTGTCAGATCAGGATGAGAATCAAGAGCATCTTTACATATCTGGTACCCAAATAAGTGATTCGGTACAAGATCCATGAAAGGATAAAAAACATCTATCTGCCTAGAAGGGTATTATCTCAAATATTGGGCATTTTTCCAAAATGTTTTTCTCCTGCTCCTCCTACCTCTTTAAGATGATTTAAAAGGTAAGTTTTAGAAAAGAAAACATTGGTTACGTACTACTTAGAAAAAAAAAAGAAGAGCCCTGGCCTATGTGGCTCGATTGGAGCGTCGTCTCATAGACCAAAGGGTCATGGGTTCAATTCCTGGTCAGGGCACATACCCATGTTGTGGGTTTGATCCCCAGTCAGAGCACATACAAGAAGGCAACCAATCGATATTTGTCTCTCACATTGATTTTTTTGTGTATCTCTCTCCCACTTCCTCTCTCTCTGAAAGCAATGAAAAGAACGTCCTCAGTTGAGGATTAAGAAAGAAGAAGACTATTATATACTTGTATATGTAGGTTCATCCCCTGCTATCTGTCTTGTCAAGGTACAGATGATGAAATTCAACACCAAACCCTCCATATCACAAATCACCCTTCCTTGTTTTCCCATTCAGATCGCTCCTTGACTTCAGCCAAATAAAAAATGTTTTGAGTAAAAGGGGGAAACGCTACTTAAGGTGCTTAACTCCAGCCTCCCTGAGCCTTTCTCTCTGGAGACTGACCCACCAGAGGCATAATTACCACCTGTCCACCCGCCAGGAGGGTCCCAGGTGGTAGCTGCTGCATCTGTTACCTGAGGACTACAGTTGGTCTCCAAGGACCCACCTCCCAACTTCTGAGACCAGAGATCAGAGCAAAAGTGACTGTGCAGTCTCCAGTGATGTAGAGCCGCCGTGCATTTTATGAAGCTCTTTCTTGCCCCACTTTTTTTTTATTCTGGAATACATTGAGTGTTACTTGACACTTAGATATACCCCTCGCCCCCATAGCCCAGTCCATCAACTAGGATGCTACTAAGGAAAATGGAGAGAAGCAATGAGAAGGGACAGTGAAGGGAACAAAAGGGAAGGAAGAGGGGAATTGATACTTGAACCAGGCCAGAAAAGGAAAGAAGAGAAGGTACACTATGAACTTATTGGCCCTGAGACTAGATAATATTCTCTCCCTTTCCTTGTGCACTCAAAGCCTGCTCTCCCAAAAGGGTCCCACAGAGTGAGGGACTGCCACGTGCTCACATAGGTCCCTCCTTCAAGCATCCATTTCCATCCCTGAACACTGTCGGCGAGTTTCACATACTTGAAATGAATCTTCTGTATCCTGTGCACTTTTCTGTCTTGCTTGACTTTAGACAAATAAAACACTTCTCTGAGTTTCCCCTTGCCCATTTCAACTCAGGAAAGTTGTCATCTCTCTGGTAAATTCCCAGTTGTCAGTCAGAGGAGGGCTGATGTTTTTGGCTTGCCCTCAAGTTATAATTTCATCCCTAGTGAAGACTAAAAATAGCTAAAATTCCTCACCTTGAAGCTGACTTTTCCTTCAAGAGCAGGGCACTAGACAAGGAACAACTTGTTTGTATAACATTGATATAAAGAAAAAAAATGAATTAAAGTCTGATATAGCTGACATATAAATTTTAAAAAAAGAAAGAAAGATTGAGCTATAATATATTCCAGAAAAGTGCTAAGGAATTTAAAGATATAAAGGTGTGTTTTAATTACAAATCGTGGGGAATAAACTGGAAGTGACTTTTATTTTGACATTTGTATGGGCTAAACCAGATTATGAGAGATTTCACTCCCAGTAATTTTAGTCACAAAGTATAGTTGTTTTCTAAAAGTGTAAGTGAATTTTTTTAATAAATATAACTCCAAAACACACATCCAAAACCCTCTGAATAGTGTCACAATGTACTAATTTAATATAATGTCTGGTTGAAAGCTAACACAGGCCTTTTGTTGGGCTAGAATGGAGTTATATAAGGAACACTAGAAAATATCTAGAAAGTCATTAGATAGATTACAGTTCCATTGTTGAATACCCTGAATGGGGTTGTCTACCACGTGGAAAAAATCTAATTATTGTTTCTCTGAACTTAGGGCTATAAAAGAGAAAGGGAGAGAGAGAGCATACCCTTCCACCTCACATCCGGCCTCCGAAGGACTTTGTCTCCATCTCGTCCCAAAGCCAGATCCCCAGCTTCCTCCCGACTGTGGTGAGTGAGATATGAGGAGCTGGCTGGGCGTTCCATGCAGCAGAAGTAGCCGCCCTGTCCTCTGAGAGGAAGCTGTGCCCCAAGGAGGCTTGGCTTGACTTAGAGAATAATGTTTTTCCTTAAAGAAAAAAAGAGAATTGGAATGGGTCTCTAAAGTGAATGCTTCCGCATTTGCCACGTAAAAGACAAATATACAAGGCTGACGGTGTATACAAATATACACCTTCATTTCTTTTTCATATTGGTATTCCAGGACTGTTACATGATAAGAGGCTCCAGGAAGGCTCTGGCAAGCCTGTTCTGACTAGTCCTCTTCTCTTTATGCTGTTTGTTTGTTTCCCAGGCTCCCATCCAAGTCCCTTCCTCATTTGCCTGGCACACCCAGACCAGCATCTTCCCTGCCTCCCGGATCTGTCAAAGCTCTCCCTGCTCAGGTCCGGCCCCTGTCCCCTGGCAACATCCGCCCTGTCAAGAAAGAAGCCAGAGTGGAACCTGAGAGAAAAGACCCTGAGAAGGAACCTCAGAAAGTAGCCAGTGAGCCCTCACTGAAGGGCAAGACACCTCTAGTGAAGGTAGAAGAAGCCACAGTTGAAGAAGGGACACCTGGTGAACTAGAGGCCGCCTCTGGTAAGAACAACTGACTTTCGCTGGGATGCGGGTTGTTTGCTCTCTCCCGCCCTTTTTCCCCTTATTGGGGACTTAGAAATTGTATTCTGAGGCTAATTTGGGGGACTTTTCTTCAGTATAGTTTTCTTACATATAAAGAGAGTAGAATTGTACATCCAAAAGTCTACTGTTGGAGCTATAGTGTATTTATTCAATATGGTTCCTGGTTCCTTTATTATTGTCACAAAATGTGGTGTTCAGAGCACCTGCATCAGAATCACTTGTATTATTTATTGCTGTGTTACAATTGTCCTATAAGTTTACAGCTTAAAACAGCAACAAACAGTTACTACATCACACGGAATCTTGGGTCAGGAGTTTGGCAGCAGTGTAGCTGGGTTGTTGGATGATGGCTCACACACACGGCTCTTGGCAGGTGGCCTCAGTTTCATGACATGTGAACCTCTCCATAGGGTTGCTTGATGTCCTCACACCTGTCTGCTTGCTCTGTCAGCTTCCCCTAGAGTGAGTGATCTAAGAGAAAGACTCACAAGGAATCCACAGTATCTTTTATGCCGAGTCTCAGAAGCCACACCGGTCACAATTTCTGTCATATTCTGTTCTTTGCAAGCAAGTCCCTAGGTTCAATTCACACTGCACTGGAGGGGATTAGTCTCCACTATTAAAAGGGAGGATCATCAAAGAATTTGTGCACCATAATCTATGATGCCTCAAACTTCAGAAGCCCGGCCCTACCTCAAACCCACTGAATCAGAATACGTGGTGGCTCCAAAGACTCTAAAAGATACTAAGCTCTCCAGCCGACCGCTGTGCAGGATGGCCAGATAAAACACAGACTGGCCAGTTATGACCCTAGTCCTGTGCATCCTGGAGTTTAAGGACCACTAGCTTAGCCTGTGTGCTCGACAGAGGTCAGAATTTTTTCCAGAAGACCCAGTGGATCCCGTCTCTTCCCAGCTAACTAGATGCTATTTAGAAGTCTGAAATTACTTGGAAGTAGGAATTCAGAATTTCTTGTTGAAAATTGTCTTTATTCAGAAGTTTTCTCCTTCAGACTTCATTTGAAGACAAAGGATAGAGGCAAAGAGAATTGACAACTCAAGACAAATGGGGTTGTTAGAGAAAGGAGGAGTCTGATGTCTGTTTGCATCCAAAGAAGAGGAGAAAGGCCAAAGAGCATCCTGAGCATAAAGAAGAACCTGTGGGAGCAGAAGGAGAAACATGAAACTTGACGGGAGGGTCTGGGCCGGTCAGGTGCCAGAGATCACACTTGGCTGCGGTGCCTCTGCATGGCATTCCCTGCTGTGCCAGCTCTCTAGGTCATTTTCCTGAATCTGAATGAGGTCAGAAAACTTCTGTTTCCATCCTGCCTCTTGGCATCAGGACTGACAGTGGAGACCTGGGATGAATGAGGTGTATGAGTGCCAGCTCCTGAAACGGCCCTCGGCTCCTCCCACCTCAGACCTGGACCAGCTCGGGGTAGACAAAAGGGATAATTAGTGTCATCTTCCCAGCCTGCATCTGGGCTTGTGGCATGGGCGCTGAGGGTAGTCAGCTGTAGTCCTCTAGCAATAAACAGTAAAGAGAAGGATTTTTAGAATGCAATCACAGGCAAATGGAACATCTCACCTTCTTTTCACTCAGGGTCTAACTTCGCACAGAACCGAACGTGAGGCTCTATGCCTAGTACACATTTGATGTATGTTGTTAACTGATTTAACTTGTATAAAAATAAGACTTGGTGAAAAATGTCAGCTTTGTTGGATGTCTCACTTACACTTGCAGCTTTTTGTTATCTGTTGCTTGGTTACACACAGAATACAGTGAAACCGTGAGAACACTCTGTAATAAACATTCCCTTTTCTTTTATAATGATGAATTCTGGGCCTGGGGTGTGGGGAATGCTAATTTTTGTTTTGTTCTTTGGGTTTTGTTTCCAATTGTTTTTTTCCTTTTACCTGTTTGTACAGCTGCTCCAGCCCCAGCTTCAGCCGCAGCTCCAGTCCCAGCCCCCGCTCCAGCCTCAGTTGCAGCCCCAGCCCCAGCCCCACCCCCAGCCCCAGCCCCAGCCCCAGCGTTGGCCCCAGTGCCCATCCCAGTGCCGTCATCCACTGTGACTGCCAGCGCTTCTCCTAAGACTTCAGCAGGCACCACCAACCCAGAAGAAGCCACAAGGCTGCTAGCTGAGAAGAGGCGGCTGGCCCGAGAGCAGAGAGAGAAGGAAGAAAGGGAGAAGAGAGAGAGGGAAGAGCTCGAAAGGTAAAAGAGTGGCATTGCTCAGTGATATCACAGGGATTCCTCACTCCCTTGAGTTCAGTCTTCAGTCTGGGAGAGAAGGGGTGGAACAGTGAGAAAGGCAAAGGGACTAATTATTTCCCAGTTACTCTGAGGGTGTTCCTGGGACCCCTAGGTGGTTTTATTTACATCACATTTTCTTACTATAATGACAGTACAACAACATTAATGGAGAAAGGTTTATTTTATTTAATTAAATTTATTGGGGTGACATTTGTTAATAGGATCATACAAGTTCCAGGTGTGTGTTTCTATGATACAAGATCCATGTATTACACTGTGTGCCCACTCCCCAAAGTCAGACATCTTCCGTGTCCATAATCTTACCAGTTTTCAGTAATTATGTATATTTTGAATAATCCTTTCTAGTCTCTGTGAATAGTGCACAGTTATATGTGCATACATAAATATATATTTATATGAATATATATGCATACTTGAATATATATTTCATGCACATATATTTACATGATTATAATAAAGGTACAATTGTGTAGGCTGGGTTTTTTTTTTACTTAACATATCTCTAATCTCCATGTTTCCTCATTATCTTTCTAATTATCATTTTAAAGGGGAATAGTAACAGTTTATGTCTTCTTCCTTGCGTACAGACGTCCTCTCAGTGGGCAGCTGGGTAAGATAGCTAAGTACCCCATGACTGCCTGCCAGACAGTATTACCAAGCACGTTTGCTCAGCTGGTCTCTTCCTGGGACTAATAAAGCTAATGTCAATATAACTGTTCCTCAGTTAAGTGGAACTGCACCTGCAGGAGGACAGACTGCCATCCTGGAGCTTGGTCCTAACAGGGATCATCAACACCTAGGCCATCTTCTTCTAGTCCTGTGACAGAGCGTTGTAAGATTTGGGGTAGGGGGGGAGCAGTCCGAGAGCTTCAGATGACTCTCGGCCTGTAAAGACAGTTAAATTGCAGATTCTTATACAAAACAAGCTCTTCCCCAAATACCAGCAGAACGGTTACATTTTGCCACAAGGCAGCAGGAGACTGGAAAGAGGAGGAGGAAGAGTCCCTGAAGGCCATGGAATGCGTCCAGTGGAGACCGCCCCACCAGACCTCTGAACAGACTGTCCTGGCAATAACCACACACCCGAGCCTGTCTCCAAGGAACTCTCCGCGTATCGTTGTTTTGTTCTTCTCTTTCTCCAGACAAAAGAGAGAGGAATTGGCTCAAAAGGTGGCTGAAGAGCGAACTCGCCGGGAGGAAGAATCCCGCCGGCTAGAAGCTGAGCAGGCCCGGGAGAGGGAAGAGCAGCTGCGCAGACAAGCGGAGGAGCGGGCGCGGCGGGAGCGCGAGGAGATGGAGCGTCTGCAGAAACAGGTAGGGACCCTGGGCGCCCCGTGGACGCAACTCAGGGCAGCCCCTTGCTCTGATGGGTAGTAGTCGTCTCTCACAAGCAGAGGAAAATGGGCAGTGGATCAGGAGAATTGCTCAGAGTCTCGTGCGAGCTCTCTTTTTTTGGCACATTCTCCACGTGTCTTGCCTCCACCTCTGGGCGCCAGGAGAGATTGGGGCAGCAGGCCAAGCCCGACTGTTTGTAAGAAGCACATGCTGACTTCTTGTTTTTAGAAGGAAGAAGAAGCTCGTGTTCGTGAAGAAGCAGAGAGAGTCCGGCAGGAACGGGAGAAGCATTTCCAGAGAGAAGAGCAGGAACGCCTGGAGAGAAAGAAGGTAGGGACATGTAACCCAGAAACCTGGGACACTAACTGATCTCCTCCTTGCTAGACTTGAAGCCATCTAAAGACTCAGAGACTAGCTCACTGCCATCAGAAAACAAAGGTGTCCTGCCCATTCCAGATACACTACAGTAGCTCTCAATATTAGTAATTTTCTCCAAAGAAATCGCTATTTACATAGCAACTTTCACCAAAAAGTTACGTCCTACTCATGCAGCTTAAGGCAGTTCTAACTCTTTGGAATACCTCCAATTAAAACCAATGCAGTAGGTATTCTCTTTTCCCAAAATAACAGAGGTGTTTTAATGACCTGCTGTTTTCTCAGTAAGTGAAACGTGCCAGGCTAGCTTTCTTTCTGTGTCTGATCTGTTCATTCAACTCTCCCTTACAGCGACTTGAGGAGATCATGAAAAGAACCAGAAGAACCGAAGCTACAGACAAGGTACTGCGATGGCCATTTTTGGCTACTCTCAATGGCTTTTCTTTCTTTTTTCTTTACTTTACTTGTAACTTTAACATTAAAAAGTATTTTTACTTTTTTTTTTCTCTTGGTAGAAAACTGTAGATCAGAGAAATGGAGATATAGCCAAGGGAGCTCTCACTGGAGGAACAGGTATTTATTTCAAAGAACTCCATTCAAATTCAGAATTTTTGAATTGACTTTCTAGAGGTCAAGATATTCATTGACTGATTAAAAAAACAAAAAGATGTCATTGACTTACAGAAACGTAGGTGTGTGTCATCTAGTCCACAAATTTTCCCCTCTGGAAAACTGTCTCCAGCATTTCTGGAAGATGATTTTTCACATTTGTCTATACACAGATGGGGCGCTTAATATCTGAAATCGTTTTACTCTTATATGTATGTGTGTGTGTGTGTATGGCTATATATAGAGATATATTATGTACATGTGTGTACACACATAATTAAAAACTTCTTTGTATTAACAAAATTAAATTGCACTTAAACATACCTATTTTGACAACTTGTACTTATGGCAGTTCTCCAAAAAAGGATTTAAACACTATTTCTTTTAGTTCTGACCTCAGAGTAGAGTTAAAATTTAAAATCTGTTGAAATTTCATTAGAAAGTTGTTCATATGCTGTAGACCAAGATGATTTTTTGGTGGTTTTAAACCAGATTCAGTTTAAATAAAAATAACCTTATTATTTTAGTGTTCAGATTCAGTTAGTAAATAGGTTCAGTCAGTAAATACTAAGTTCCCTTTTTGTCAGGTACAACATGCATACACCTTGGTTAATTCTCACTGCCGTCTTGTGAGGTAGAAGATGCTTTATCTGGAAGTCGACAAGCATTTTCGGAGACCTGCTATGTGCCAGGCACTGTTGTAGTTGCTAGGGTTCAGTGTGGCCCTGGCAGGCAGGTGCCAGCCTCTGAGGGGCACTCTCATCGGGTGACAGGCTCAGTTTGCACAGCTGGGGTCCAAGTCGCCAGCTTCATTCTTTTCCTTCCGTGGTCCCGCGTGGCTTTCGCGATCACACACACAGGTGGTTGTAGGTAGCTCCTCATTCAAGACTTCCTCTTTCCTCATCTGCAATGTCGGTATGAAAAAAAAAGGACCAGAGATACCTCAGGGGTTTTTTTCTGTTTATTTTTAAAGGTTAGAGTAAAAACTAAATGAAATGATTTTTGTGAAAGAATTTTCTCTGCCAGTTCTGGGGGTTTTCAAATGTAAAATATTTGTATTGGTGGGGTTTGATTTATTTCAGCAGAGACCATCCTAGCTTCTCTGTGCTGTGATTGCTTTGTAGTGGGGTTTCATGCTCTGTTAGAGATGCCCTAGCTGAATTTGTTTGGAGAGTCGCCCTGGTGGTTGCATATTAACCCTGTTGCACTTTTAGCAGGTGTCTCCAGGAATGTTGTACTAGCTAGGCTGTAAGCAGGCCTAGCACCCTGTGAGTCATCAGAATGAGTATATCAGGGTGTAAATTGCACCCTGCTCAGGATTATCTGGGGGGCTGATGCTGTAATGTGTGCATGACCTGGCTTCTTGTTATGTGTTTATCTTTCCCCTTCCTGCTGTTCCCCTATCAATTGTTTTACTATTCTTTGTACCTCAATCTGAGAAAGAACAAAGGCAAGAGGGAAGGTTAAACTTGTCAGTTGTCATAAAAAATTAGTATGGCTGAACGAAGGCCTGAGGTTATCTAGCTAACAGGTATATCTCCTGTTCTGGCCCCACATGTGGTGGAGAGCTGAATGGTATTACCAGTGCTCCTGAGAGAATTCTAGAGCAGGCAGGCAGGCAGGTGAGCTTACAGACCCATCAGGTCTTCTCAGAAGTTGCCTATTGCCAGTTTTGCAAGTTTGGGCGGCTTTTAAGTTATCAGTCACTTCTGTGCTTCAGTTATCAGACTCTTTGTACCTCTGACAGAGTCACCGAATTTGTGCCAGGCTGTTGAAATAACACTTGGTTGGAATTATTTTAGTTATTCTCTCCTGTCAAACTAAAACCATAAACTGCCACAAATTTCCCTGCAACTCTGACTAATGTGAAGGTTTACAAGACTTTAAGTAACCCTGGCCCAAATTTTGCAGTCAGTCATCGACATTGTTGGCTCAAGCTGGGCTCTGACATTGAGCATTGAGCATCAGGGTGGCACAGCTGGGTATAATTCGTGAAGTCCCTTACATTGTAAGTGTGACTAGAACTAAGCTTTTAAAAAGTATGTTTTATCATGGACAGTCTTCCATGGCTGTCTGTTACAAACCCTTCAGCAAAGATGTCTGGCAGCAGGCCGATCCAGTCAGCTTCCTGCTGTCTCCGTCAGCTGCTGTGCTTTCAGCACGACATACCTGTGTCCAAAGTCAGTTTAGTGCGAGCAGAAGCAGCAGCACTGGTCCCCACCCTTACAGTGTGCCGGGCGCCGTTCTCAGTGCGTTGCATGCGCTAATACGTTTAATTCTCGCAGTGGCCTATGAGTAGGACCTGCCCGTGAGGGAACTGAGGCACAGAGAGTTCGTCGTTTGCCCAGTGTCACGCAGCCGATAACTGGCAGAGCCAGGACATAAATCAGGCATTCTAGCTTCTGGGGTTTGGGTTTGACAGTAGAGTAGCAGTAACCCTTTGTTGCATCTTCTTTACCATGTCCAGCGGTATCTGCACTTCCGTGTATGACAAACTCTCCAGGAAATGGAGAACCTGGGGCCAGCCCACTTGTGGATGCCTCACACCCATCAAAAGTGACCATGGAGAGGTGAGTTAAGTAGCTGGGGCCTTTTTAACTGACATGCATCCGAGCAGACACTGCCATTTTTACCCCACGAATCCCCGGCTGGGCTCCGAGTGTTATTCCTGAGAAGACCAGAGACTGTGAGATTATTCACCTACTTAAGTAAGGCATAGTTTTCTCATCTGGACATGGAGATGTCTTCCCCACCCCACAAGGTATTGGGGAGCCCAGTGAAATAGCGCCTGTGAAGGAGGTCTGAGACTATGTTGTACCCCACAAATGTTAGATGTCATTTATCTTTATCCTCCTAAAGTGCAGTGTCCAAAAGACAACAGTACACTGCAGCGTGACACTATAGGAAAATGCTTTGGTATTGTATTTGGTACTTACTGGCCTTTTTTCCGTCATCAAAACAAAGAATCAGTGTCACCAGGAAACAGTTTACAGTGACTCCAAGATCTGCTACCTCCATTGTGACTGAAAGCTTCTCCGTCTTTTAAGGATGGTTCATCGTAGAGTTCTTTAAACTTGCGTCTTTTATCTTGCCTATATTTCATGATTTTCCTTATTATCCTCAAGGGGTTATTTTTATGACCTGAATTTCTATGAATAAACTTCATTTGCATACTTAAATTTTTCATCCTGCACGCCTTCAAGGGGTACTATACAACTAGGTATAGCACTGATTTCCTCAGGCTCTCTGCCACTCATACTCTTCCCTCCAAGAAGGACCCGCTTCCCCTGCCTTTGACACCCCTCCCTAAGACAGTCTCCTCTTCATGAGTGCACATTTTCCTTGATTCAGTGAAGACAAGTTTTTAAACAGTTTTGCATCAGAAATCCTGTTAAAGACTTTGAAATTACAAATAAATGACATCCAATGATGTTCTTTTTTACTCCCAATTTCAAGTTAACTTGAAATTACTTCCCAAAATTATTGTTTTTCAACTCAGTGCACTATGTTTAATGAAGTATTCCATGGTCTTCGTATTCAGTGAACATATTTATTAAATGCCCCACTGTGCAACCCGGTGTACAATTAGAGATGCCACCAGCTTGTCCTCCGTGACCTAAATCACCCAGTGGAGATTCCCAGGGTCCCTTCCAAAGACCGTGAAATAGTCGATACTCTGTGGAAATCCACCGTGACAAATGCTGTAAACACTGTGGCAAGGTTTGTTTTCACTGGAAAACTCCACCCCTTAGGATGAATACATTTGGGAGAAGTGTTGCTTTTCCTAATATGTCATGTATCTAATACATTGGTTTGCTTTCTCTTCAAGACAAATAAATGAATACTATGACCTGGGTTACATCTGCCGTCCCCACCCCCAGAGACGTGGCGATGTCCTCCTAATGTCCCTTTTCTAGCAGCTCAGGAGAGCAGCAGTTCCTGGTGCCGAGAAACTCCCTGAATCTTCACCTGACCTCGAGGGGCCTGAGTGACACGGCTGGCCTCTGTGGTTTCTTTGGCTGTCAGCTTTTGCTGTGAAACCTTGTAAAGCCTGCAGGCCATTGACCTTGTGCAACAGTTGAAGAAGATTGGCGTGACCACAGTTCTGACCCACTTTCACAGAAACCCATAAACCTGAGCAAGGACAATTCTTACTCCAGAAGCCCGTGTTGATTCTTGAGAGTTTTCAGAGGGAAGTGCCCATTGATGGAGGAGAGTGTTTTTTCATGGGCAAGAAACTTGCTTTGGAACCAGAAACAAAGGATAAATGGATAAACACAAAGGGGGGCAGGAAATTACTTTAAATTTCTCAGATTATTCTCTAATTTCTTTCACTCCCTCAGCTGAGAATCTTTAGAAGCTAAAAAACTCATGGGTATACAGACCTTCCTAATACCCCAGAGGGCATTTTATGCTGTTCTTAGCCTAGCCATCTATGTCTTCAGTGAAATGTCTCTTCTCTCAAATGAGGGGTTTGTAATGATTTTGGTGTTCGGCCTAGTGGTTTTCCTTCAAATCTTAGGAGTTTATTATTGTACTTAGTTGTTGTTGTTGTTGTTGTTGTTGTTTTGCCTGATGGAAAAGTGACAATGCCAAGCCCCTATCATTCAAACAGAAAGAAGTGTATCACTTTTTAAATTACTTGTTATAACATGACAATAACCACTAAGGAAAAATAAGGTCCCGGCTACAAGAAGCAGTATGTACTGTCAGATTCTTGCCACTGTCCCAACCCCGCTTTGTGGATATGTTTTGGACTGACCAAGCGAAGTACACAGGCTTCAAGAGTCTTGCATCTAGCTTCAACCTCCAGAGTGCAGCCAAAGAAAGGGAATTCAAAAGCCGGTGCTCTTATTCTGAGAATACACACAGATCCATAATCCCAGTGATTTCAGATTCAGTTTTATTGTTTCTTCTGCTCACAGTGTGCTCTGAACATTTGAAAATTCATTACCCAAAGCTTGTGGCACAATTATTCCTCTAATTGCAGACAAGTAAGAATGGGTGGGGTGGCCAGGTAGGAGTGGGTGGGGGAAATGAAGTCAGCTGTGACTCAAGCCTGGGGCTGGCGTTGCCACTGCTAGCTTGTTAGCACATGCATCCTACAAGGGGATGGCAGTTGAGATGGACAAGGAATGAGAACTTTGCACATGCATTCCTCTTCCTTATGTTTTGCCAAAGCGTCTTAAAATTCCTCTGGGATGAGAACCAGAACTGTTTCCCTGGTTACAGAAAGCCCATTGGTGTTGGGAAAGAACAGGAGGGTGGGTGTGGCAGCCCTAGCACTCGGAAAGGCAGGTGTTAAGTGTGTGTGCCTGCATGTGATGCTTGTGCATGCCTGTGCGTGCTCATGCAGACTACTTTATGATGCCAAGCCTCCTCTCCCCTCCTGGTGCAGTAGCAGAAAAGCATCATACTCTGAGTCTGTACAATATTTTTATTGTTTTTCTTTTCATAGCACGTTCATAAGTAATTTTTCAGTGTACCTCGCAGTGCCTTTTGAGGCACTTAGGACAGGCATCTTTACTTTTCTATAGGGAAAAAAAGGTTTGATACTTAAAAAATGCACCCAAATACAGGGTGGAGAAAAGCAGGTTTACAGTTTTGAGTACACAAAACAGTTTATTCTTGTATTAGTGTTGACTAATTATTGTATTATTTTTTCATACGAACAACGGTAAGCCTACTTTTACTCCACCCTGTCTTCAAATCAGAAACGCTTCAGAATGTGTTCGCAAAATCAGTACTTTCGACTGATTAGGGCAAGCAAGGGAGGAAAAAAACAAAGACTCTTCCAAAAAAGCGGTGCGAAGGTTGGATGTACATGAGCTGTATTTTATCATTCGGGAGGGAGAGGAAAAAAGACGAATGGCTTGCCCGAGTCCAGCATTGGCGTTGGTAACACTTAGAGGCCCGACTGATCTCTGGCCGGTCTTCTTCCGTAGAGCTCTTTCTGTAACTAAATGTTCCATTTGTGATGAGTATGTATTAGAAGTTAAAGCCTTCACAATTGTTGCTTTATTGTTTTAGTCTTTTTCATTTTTCCATTTGGAAATTTTAAGTCTAGAATTTTGTCAGATATGGTTATTTTTGATACATGAATTGAGCATGGAACAAATATGAAGCTTGCAAATATATGTTGCCTGCTGCAGCCAGATGCAGGGAACAGTAAAATTAATCTGTGTAGCATTCATTTGTTGCACAGGCATGGTTTTACTGCAGTATAAAGCTGAAGCATACAACATACAGGACTGCCAATTTGGTTATGGAACTTGTGAAGAAGGTGAAAAACCTAAGAGAAACTCTAGGTAGAAAATTAAGGATTTGACGGCCAATTCAAAATACTTCAAAAGTAAATCCAAAATATTAAACACAAATTAATCGGTGAGAATCAAGTTGAGCTGGCTAAGATGAGAAGGTTGGTCTAGAGCAATTTACCTATAAAATTCTTCATGTGTTTCAGGAAGCCATAGGTAGCCAGGAAGGGCTAGAATTTGAATAGCTAGGGAGGGTACAGAATGCTTATAACGAGAAAAGCCCAGGACCAGAGATCAAGAGATCATGCTCACAGTCTGGACTGTCTATCAGTAGTTGTGTGACTTTGTGCAAATCATCCCTTTTACCCCTAAACCATAATCCTCTCATCTTTGAAGATCCTAATAAGGGCTCTTCTTTATCAGACAAAAGAACATGGAAATGCCTGCAGTAGAAATTGTTAAATGAATGTAGAACTGTTCATGATGATGATGATGATGATCTATTCTGATGGATAAATTATTCCATGTAATAAATTTTATAGTTAAAAGAACAGATATTTTTTTAAAAAAATAAGAATCTAAAATACAGCTCTGGCCAGGTAGCTCAGTTAGATTAGCGTGTTGTCCCAATATGCCAAGGTTGTGGGTTTGATCCCCAGTCAGGGCACATATAAGAGTCAACCAGTGAATGCATAAATAAGTGGAACAACAAATTGATGTCTCCCTCTCTCTGTCTCTCTCTCTCTCTCTCTCTCTTTTTCTCTCTAAAATCAATAAATAAAAAAAGAATTTAAAATACAAATATGTCAGAATTCACATTTTTGTTAGTAGTGACGTGGTCGGTCTAACACTTTTGATTGTAAAGTTGTAAAATTATTTATTATAAAACCATTTTTGATTGTACTAAAAATGTACTTTCCCATTTTAATACTAATTCATTTTAATTTTGGTTTTTTAAATTTCCCAGTACTCCCAATTTACAAAAACAACCAAATGAAAATGGAGTATCTCTTCAGGATGAAAATTTTGAAGAAATCATAAACTTACCCATTGGAACTAAAGCATCCAGATTAGATGTTACCAACAGTGAGA
Source organism: Macrotus californicus (assembly GCA_007922815.1). Lineage (NCBI taxonomy): Eukaryota > Metazoa > Chordata > Mammalia > Chiroptera > Phyllostomidae > Macrotus > Macrotus californicus. The sequence continues at coordinate 17,540 of VMDR010006955.1, read as the reverse complement.
GCCCAGAAATTCCTTTGAAACCAATTTTGGCCTTTGAAGATGAAGGGACACTTGGGCCCCTGCCTCAGGTAGATGGTGTTCAAACACAACAGACAGCAGGTAAGCTTGCCTCGATTTCCCTTCAGAAATCATCAGATATATGTGACACTCAGGAGGGAATGAACCTTATTTAGTGTAGCCATGGCACACTTTGTCCTTCAATGGAACAAATAAGCCACGTGGACATGATTGTGCAGGGGTCATGGAAATTGAATTTTGAGTTGGATTGGGCAACTTCTAGGGTCCCCCCATTCTCCCACTCAGTGTGGAAATTCAGTCTACATCATCCTTAGGGTGTCTGTGAGCCTCTCCTCATGGAGCAGCATTCATTGCCCAGCATGCTTCAGATAAAGACAAGCACTTAATGTCTCACCATAACTTAGGGGTCAGTGGGCTAGTTCTGCCCACTGGAGAAAAGGTGTTTGGATTTTATTCCACCTTTCTCAGCTGTTCAGATGTCTGAAGACTGCCATCATGTTCTCCCATCATTATTCTCTTGTTTGGGTTAAGCAACCTGAACAATATATTATTACCCTTTTTACATGCAATAAGATAGTTATGGTTTAGGTGATGGGACCATATTCCAAACTAGGAGCACACTGAGTCCAAGGGTCTTCCATCCATTGTTCAATACAAAAAGAACAGTAGCTTTACAGGACCCAAAGTGATAAGGAGTATGTCAAAAGTTACCCACTTAGTGGTCATAGCAACTCAATAGCTCAGTCCCATCAGTCTCAAGGACAAGCAGGATAGCCCCAGCCCCATCTTTTTTCAGATCTCTGAATTCTATCACCTTCTCTTCCCAGCAGATCACTTTCATGTACTGACCAGCATCTCTTTATTACACTATTATGAACTGAGCTGGCCAAATTCAGCATGTTTAAATGGAGTCAGTAAAGACTTATTTGTAATCAGATTGTTTTTTCTTTTACATTCCATCCATGAACTTGTTCCAAATATTTTCCACTTTAAAACCATTGAAAAAGCCAGTGTTGAACCGCCTACCTGCATACATATTTTTGGCTTCTCTAGTGTACTGACCTTGGGTGTATAACTTCTTAGTGATCCACTTTCTAGACTGTAAAAGGAAGCTGTAAGGTACATCCCAGGTCTGACATCCTGATTCTTAAGCCTCTTGCATGTTGGTAGAGATACTCCTGGTGCAACTTCCTACTTTATCACACTGCAGATTCACAGAGAGGGCAGGGGCATCCAAGATGACTTTCTACTCCACTTGCCAGACCTTAAATCACCTGTTGATTTATCTGTCATTCCATTCTCTCTGTGCCCACCCTTCCAGACCTGCTCTAGGAAAGTAGTCCACTGTCTGTTATCTTAAGTGGTATAAGGGTTTTTGGGGGATCATGACTATTTATTGACAAACATTTAACTAACCTCCAACATACGTTTGGAGACCGAAGCTTCAGATACTAAGGATACAAAGATGTATGTAAGTCCCTATTCTCAAAGTACAATCTCTATGCAGTTTAGAAAAGTAAATGGGATAGCCTCACTTGAAATAAAGAAAAGGACATGTATTTTCCTATTAGTGGTAGAACCCACTTAAACATCTGATCATTGATCCTGATAAAATTGCCTATTCTTAAATGCATGGTAAAGTCTTAGAAATGTAAAATATTACTATAGTATTCTATAAATAAGATTTTAGATAAATATATTAACGTGTTCTCTTTTCTCTCTCCTAATATAGAAGTTATATGAGCATTTCTACTGAAGCACCAAAGCAGAAATTTAATAAGAATTTCTACAATTAATGGAATTCCTGCCATGCTGTAAAGGAGCATCCCCCATCCTCCAGTTTTATAAAGATTTCTTGACCATCATTTTGAAAAGACTTTATTAAAACCAGCTAAAGACAACAGACTGGATAGCTTTTCTAATAATTTTCACCAAGAGAGAAAAAGAAATGCTCCTTGTTCTTCAGTACTTTAAAATGGCTTTTTCCAGTGAGCTCCTTTTAGCAAATCAATTTTTTTTTCATTCTCTGAAAGATGAGAGCATTTGGCTGTAAAAGAAATGAGCTGACTTGGCATGACTATTCACATAGATATTTCGATCTTTAAAAGCTAACAGGTAAAATTGGCGCAAAAATTTACCTTTACAATACTTGAAAAATAAGTACCTCTTTGCTCGACAAGTAGAATGAATAGGAGAGATGTTTAAATTAAGCCTGTTTGTTTAAATAATATCGCAAAGAGATCTATTTGTAGAGGCAAATTATAGGCAGGTTACCAGTTTCTTGTAAATGCAGCTTGTACATTCTGCAAACCCAGCTGTCACATTCTTGCATTTCTTTTTCCAAAAGCATACTAAACAGTTTTTAAATGTGAAGAAAAAAAAAACATTATTTTTTCAGAGCAAGAAAATACTGTCCTCTAAAGTAATGTATTTATAAAGTTTTTCCAGATAAACTAATCAAATAAATTAGAATGATGTGACGACAGTGCAGAGTTGATTTATTAGATTCATTCCTTGTGTTACCATAAGAGAATGTTACTGATGATTCAGGGTTCTTTCCGAAGTCTGTGTATTGCTGCTGTCCCCAGTGATGGTGGGACTCATCTTTGCCTTATCTGATCACAAGCTATGGGGGGAGTGGGGGCGGGGGATAGAAAGAATTAATATTTCTTGAAGTAAAAAAGTGTACTTGGTTTTGCTCGTTTAAGAGCAATGAAAACAGGGAACGTGGACTGTGTTGGGCACACCCTTCCCGAGTGTCCTCGCTCTGCGTGGCGTCCATCGGCTTTCACCTTTCGTTGTTCTTCACCTTTGCTGCTGAGCTGAGCTGTACAAACTTGCACTTTTATTCGCTAACCTAAATTCCATTTATTTTACCATTTTAGAGGCTACCAATAACTAAATATTGAAGGAGAGGGAACACATGTTTTTATGTGGAGTGTAAAAAAAGGTAAACTGCCCCTGTAGTGTACTGGTTTTTATTAAAAGAGAGATTGATTAATCTACTAGATTGAATGAGAGTCTATTCATTTATTGGACTATTTCCTTAAAATCCAAGCATCTTGTCTTTAGTAATAGCTGTAATTTGTTAAAAATGTTAATGTGGGGGTTTTCCCTATACCCAGTTGTCATGTACACATGTCATATTAAAGCATTCTGTTCAACAAAGCTGTTTTATTTGTTTAAATCAACCTAGTATGATACACCAAATGTGTCTGACATAGTGTTACTTTCAGGTTTCTCGTGTGTTATAATTTCACTCAGGTTGATTCTTGACTTTTCAAAATGCCCTTAATTTGACCTCAGTGACATTTTCTCTGCTTCCTCTGAATAGGTAGCTAGAATAGATTTATTTTAAATTAGAGCAACATTTCTATTTTGGCTTGGGTTTGGTTTTTTTTCCATTTATATTTTTACACTTGAGCAATCAGCAAACTGAAAGCCTTCTGACTAATCAAGTTTTAACTAGAAGAGGTATAAAATTGTTAGTTCTCTTTTAAGAATAACACTGCCAAAGGATGACCTTGACCTGAATGGCTGAATTGCTTTCTGTCCGGCTCTTGAAGGTTAGTTAAGAGATCTTCAGTAGGTACTACCTTAAGAACAGTGCTCAAGGGTCCAACATGACCCTCCTCATGAAATGAGGGTGGATAGACTTTCAGTTCCCTTCCACCACATTGCAGACTATCTAGGCCCGTTTAGTCACCAGTCACAGATTTATTTGGTAGATAGTCACCAGCTTTTACTGGAAGGAAAGGCTATATGTCTCTTGCATAACCTCACTACCTGGTGGTATATTACAATACAAGCAAAAGAGAGTTCTTTCACGTGAACAAATATTAGCAAACAAGGCTGTGGAAAGCTTGAGGGAGATTCTTGTCTGCTCAAAATCACACAAACACCTGGGCTGAATGCTTAACAGTGAAGCAGAAGCAGTGATACTCTGGAGGAGGGTTAGGTAACCGAATTGGATCAGCAACAGTCAAATGTGCAGGGTTCAGGGGAAGGTGGCACAAGGGCAGACGGAGCTCTAGACTTGAGGAATTAATCGAACGTCATGAGCTTGCAGGATCTGCCATATTCTTACACCTCATTTCATGCGTTTTTACCTCTCAGAATCTTTCTAGGCAACCACTTCGCTTTCAAGCTCCTCTCATTAATGATAAATTACTAACATCCCTTATGTTGAGTGCTATCCGGTCTACCCCCAGGGTGGGATTAAAGTTCAATTACACATGCACACAAATTTTATATTAAAGCATTTTGAAGGAAATTGTATTTTAAAAGGCACTGATAAATTCTATCTTTTGCATTTTAAAAAGAACAGATGGAAAGTATTTGATTGTTGGCCTACATCTATATGGTGCATGGAGCATTAAAGGCATGATGAAATAGCTGTTGGATCAGGTTACAAAAAGCAACTTTTTAAAATGGCCTTAGTGCCAGGAAACATTATGCCCCAGCCCCTTGCTGTTTTTACTCATCAAACACCGAAGCCCTCTCAGACACGCTCTAGGTTATTATTTTCTCACATCCTTTGGCACATCATTGGTTGGGGGGGTGGGGCTCTAAGAAAAAGGAAGAGAAAGGAGCCTAATGGGAACAGAAGGGGCAATTTAAAATCTTTTACAAATAAAATGCTGTATTAGTAACTATTTCCTTGATGACTGTTACTTGAATTTTTATGTTGGTAGGTTTGATTACAATTTTAGAGGTTAAAAGTAAGTTTTGTAATTAGTGCCAAGATTGGTAAAGTTCATAAGAAAAAAATTTAAATTGTTTAAAGTGCACACTGATAAAATATTAGAACTGACATTCACTTTTGAATTACTGGATCTCTGGTACCTTGCAGAAGACTAAGAAGAGAGGGTTAGAAGACAGGGCTAATGATGGAAGCAAAGAAGAACGGTGAAGACTTAGGTTTGGATGCCAGGTCGGACGCCTGTGAACCATCTGAGGCTTGGTAACTTACTGATCTCATTGGTTTGTCACAGTCATTACAAAGGTTGAATTAAATGTGAGTAAATTTAAGTTTCTATCACATAGTAATTGTTTAACAAGTGTGAAATCTCTGTCTTCAGTTTGAGGGCCTCTGGCAAGGCCATCAGGACACTGCTCCAGAGGTGGGAACTTCACTGTTCTTGTTCAACAGTGGCCTTAAGTAACACTTACAGAAAATGAGTTGTCCATTCCAGGTACTATACCTAGTAAGCCAAACTGTTATTAATTCATTTCTCTAGAACAGTATTACAAGTTTAGATTTTCTAATCATTTTTGAGTTGTTACCATATTACTATTTAAATTCATAATCACTCCTTCCTCTACTTCTCCCAAAATGTTCTTTCCAAAAAAATAATTATAGTTACTTTACATTTTTATGTACCAGGAGGCACTTCTTGACATCCTTTGACAGAATTTAGAATTATCTTGTTGGCCACAGGGATGATGATAAATGTTTCTCCGGAAGTTACTGTTGACATTGGCCAGCCCTCAGCAATGCTATGGGAAGGCTGGCCGGAGCAGCAAGAAGTTTCTGAAATGGATGCTGAGAGTTAAGCAAATCATGTTCAGAATGTACCTAACGATTCTCCTTTCTAAATTGAGTTGTCTCACCAAAAGACATCAGAGAAAAGATGGATTGGGAAGGCAAGAATTTGGAGGCCCTTGTTGGATTTGAGGGTCAGGGAGGGTGATAATTAGAATGAGGTTTCTCATTCTCAAAAAGAGTAGTTACAAGAGGAAAGGGGAACTGGATGAAAGAAGGTGAAGGGATTAGCCAAAGAACATATATGCATGATCCATGGACATGGACAACAGTGTGGTGATGGCCAAAGGAAAGGCAGGGGCAAGGGCTGGGTGCAGATGGGCAAAGGAGGGTAAATGGGAACATCTGTAATGTCAACAATGAAAATAAAGTTTAAAAAAAAGAATAGTACCTTGGCTGGTGTGGCTCAGTGGATTGAGTGCCAGCTTACGAACCAAAGGGTCACCGGTTTGATTTCCATTCAGGGCACATGCCTGGGTTGTGAGCCAGGTCCAGTGCGGGGGGCACGAGTGGCAACCACACATTGATGTTTCTCTCCCTCTTTCTCCTTTCCACTCTGTATAAAAAATAAAATCTTTAAAAAAAAAGAATAGTTACAAATACGGAAAGAGAAAAGACTAGAATAAGACCAGTGGTGTTTAATTAGATTTGGAGGTATTGATATGAATACAGTTTCTAATAGATAGATAGATATAGATTTCTACAGATATAGAAATACATTTCTATATGTATACATATGTATATGCAAGCATTTATTTCTTAGCTCCTCCTACTTCGAAGGCCAAAAATGCATAACCTGAATTTAATGGTGATGAAAAACATCAGGCAATCCAAAAATAGTGTTTTACAAAGTAACAGGCCTCTACTCTTCAAAAATGTTAAGGCCATAAGAGATAAGGAAAGACTAAAACACCTCCATATCAAAAAGACTAAAAAGAAAACATTAGAACTAAATGCAACATATACTCCTGGATTGGCTTCTTTGTCTATGAAAAAATAATATTCAGTCAATAGGCAAAAAAAAATGGGGCAGGGGGGTCCTGAATTAATTGATGGTAATGTATCATTGTTAATTTCTCAATTTTCATTGATCTGCTTTCATTAGGTGGGAGAATGCTCTTGTTAGGAAATATACACTGTAGAATTAAAGGGTACTAAGGCACATGTCTAATCCTCAAATAACTTAGAGGAGAAATATGTATATAAAATATACATATAAGAGATTAATTGTGCGTGTGTGTGTGTGTGTGTGCAGACCGAGAGAACAAATGATGAGGCAAATGTAAAACATTAACTACTGGGAATCTGCTTGAAGAGTAGATTCAAGTTCTTTGTGTTATTCCTATAATTTTTCTAGAATATGAAATTATTCCAAAATAAAAGTTAAAAAATATATGAACACAAGTTTGGAATAGTCTCTTGTCCCTTCTGCCTCTCATTAGCACAGAAAATAGAATGACAATTATGACCTAGTTTAATGACTCCTGTCATAGCTGTGCCATAAACCAGCGCCGCAGTCTCAAGCCAGTCACCCAGTAAGCAATGGCTTCCATCTATTGAGGTCTTACACTGGAGACAGTGCCAAACCACTTTACATATTACACCATCCTTCCAACAAAGCCACAAGACTGGTGGATGAGCATCTCGCCCAAAACAGCAAACAAAGGACAGGAGCAGGCTGTGAGTCCAGGCCTGCCCCGTGTGCAGCTCAGGCTAACTACGGCTCACTACATGAGTTTGTAAAAAGCCACAATTGCGCTAGAGATCTGCTGAGCCTTTTCTTAGCACCAAGATTCTATCACATACATTTCCAGATTTTGTTTCTGAAGATTATCATTCATTTGGCATAGTGGTAGGAGTGTTCCAGTAGACTCTTACAGCCCAAACCCCTTCGTCAATTCTTCATGAATAGTTGTTTCTTTGTTTAAAAGGTACAAAACTGCCTGCTTTAGTCACTTCTTTGAGTCTCATTTTTCTGTTACTTCCTATATGATCTGTGAAATTAAATGTATTTTTTTCTCCTGTTCTGTCTTATGTCAAGTTGATTAGTAGCCAGCCAAAGAACCTAGAAGGAAATAAAGGGAAAACGCCCTCTGTCCTACAGTATGTCCTCAGGACCTGCGTGTAGGTGGCCAGCATCTCCCTCTCAGGTGTGTGTTGCTGTACAGCGGCACTTCTAGTGCTAAATGATCAAAGCTGCTCTCTCAGGAGGAAACTGGGTGGTACTCATGATTTATGTGCAATGACCACACAAGCTGGTTTGCCAGGGACAGTTCCCATTTATGCCTGCAGTCCAGGGGTGAATGCTAATAGCACCCCTTTCACTCTTCAGAGGGTCTCTGGTTACAGATTCTATCACCAGCCTGCTGGAGGCTCCTTCCCTGTTCTAGCTGTCAGACTTTTGTGGGCCCTCTGTTTCCTATGCACCCCCCAGTTTGTCCCCATCTCTAGGCAACAGATCTTTGACCCGACCACACTGCACTTTAATCCTAAAACTTAAAAGAACTACCAGACTATGACAGTTATTTATAGTTTCACCGAACAGCAGTATAGATCTGCCTGCAGACTGAAGGAGCTTCATGCATTCTCTCTCAAAACCACACACACGCAGGTATTACTCTTAATGTCAAATTTGCAAACCCAATTCTTTCCTTGTCGAAGTCTGTGTTTGTTATATAAACCCTAAGTGCCTTGTGCTGATGGCTCCTCTTTGTATCGTGATTGTGTGACTCTGAGCCATAATTCTCTAATCCTGCAGCTCAGGCTGGCTTCCCAGCCTGCATCCTGGCCCTCTCTTGATAATGACATCATCACTCACTCTCCGGCTGGAAGTGACAAGGGTTGCCATGACAAAACAAATAGGCTTTGCTGGCAGAGGCTTTTGTATTTGGGGTGTGTATCCTCTGTGTCTTTGGCTTTCAGAGCTGATGAAACTGGTCTGACAGCCTAGAAATAACAGTAAAACAGAGCCGCCACAGCCAACATGGCAAGATATTTTTAAAGACATACGTCAAGACAATAAGACCTTGAAAACAGTCCTTACTTATGCTTCTTAGGCTTGAAGAATCCAGATGTTTAATTATAAAGTGTTTTCTTCCAATTCCAGATACAAGTTCTACTGTGACAAGAACCACGTAAGTGTGCAAAGAGTCGACAATAATGTGAATAATGTCCGCCATTTGTTAAGGGCCTATTTTGCATCAGACTCAGGGACTTTGCATGGTTTTGAATCCTCCCAGCAGCCAGTGCAGGTAAGTGTAGTTATTCTGAGGTTGGTGCCAGAGCTGGGATTTGAATGCGGTCTGTCTACCAAACACAGCCCAAAGAGAGTCACACAGATAAACTCTACTGCTAGTCACTATTTGTGTGTGACAGTTTAGGGATGGGTTAGAAACGGAATGAAAAAATAGATTTGGGGACTAAGGCACCTCTGAGACATACCTTCCTATACTCAGCACAGACAGCCCTGAGATAATAAATAAAGCCAGCACATAAAATCAACAGCCATGACCTATAAATATTAACTTTATTCCCCATTTTGTTCTCTCCATGCTATTCCCATGGAGACATAGCTGCTTAATTTGTCTGGAATTTATCTCACCCAGGGGATATGATTGTAAGATCTTTGAGAGAGGCCTGGAGGAGAGACAGACACTGTGCAAAGCTTCAGCCCCTCTGAGCAGATTCATTCCTTTTCCTTCTTGCTCTCTCTTTCTCACTTTCCCATGTTCATTAGAAAGTGACAAGATGGATTTTGTAATGAGGTACAGACTCAGTAGAATGCTTCTTCATTTGCAAACATTCCCAGGGAGAAAAAGAAACTTCTGTGGTGACCGGCCACTTGTAGGCAAGTGGTAGCTGCCACTGATGTCAGAGAAGCTATTCTTTCAGGGCAAGAAATCCTCCCTGAATCAAGTAGACATCTCTCATGCCCAGGGCGTCTAATTAGATATTGCTCACCCATTCTGAGCACCAACTTAATTAAAACACTTGCGCTGCCGTTTCAAATTGAGATAGATGTCTTCCATCCCCTGCAGACAACAGGGATTCTTGAAAAACAGAAATCACCTTTAGCTAAAACCTTGTGATCTCATGTGCAACCCATTGCTGCCCCATGTTATCTCAAATAGGTTTCTAATTTGTCCATTTTGGCACTCTTTTCGTCCCTGTTTCTCCAGATAGGTATTGGGGGGAAACTTAGGACAAAACCATAAAGTGCTGTCCCTCAAAGGGCCAATACTCAGTATATGAAAAAATCTTGATAGAAAAATTAATGGCTAAGAACATTAGTATTCAAAGGCAAAACCTAATGACGATAAAGTCAAAATGAATTGTCTTGAAAAAAGGAAGAAGAACAAAGAAAACTAATGCAAACTCATTCCTGTCTTTATTTTTCTTTTTGGTTTCTCTTTTTTCCCCCTAGTTATCTTAAGTCCACAAAGAAGACTTTTGTGAATCTTTGTGGTTCCTACCCCCTTGTCATCTTGCCAATAGGATAAATTCCCTTAAAATTGGAAAGGGAGGGGGACTCAAAGCTTAGTTCCCACCTATATATAAATATCTCATTGAATAGGAAAATAAAAATAACCATAGCTTCTGTGTGATAAGTGCTGTGCCTTCCACGAGCCAGGCCTGCTCTTGAGCTGTTCATTTGCATTTCTCATTCAATTCTCACAACATTCTTACAAGAATGTAGGCAACTGTGGAGCCATTTACTGCTTTGCAGATGAAGGAAACAGGTTCAGAAAAAACTAAGGAGCCTACCCAAGTCTCACCATTGGTAAAAGCCAGAGGCAGGATTGGAACCGGGGGATGTCTAACTCTCAATGTCATTCTTTTGTTCTACTTCATGCTGTCACTCAGCTGTTCTCCTTAGACATTAGAAGTATTAGAGTGTGGTGATTAAAGTGTGAAAGTGTTTCCTCTATACCCGAACACTAGGTATGTTTAAAGAAAACTGATTGAGAAGATTTCCTTCTAATATAATAAAGTGCTTGGCACAAAACGAGAGTAAAGCAAAGCTTCCATCAGGGAGAGTAACTTAACTTGTACTAGAAAGTTCCACCAACATACTATTTTAACATTATAGCTCATAAGCTTGAAAGGGTCCTCACCAAAGGCTGACAGAGCACACCTGGAAAATACTGGCACACATTGTTCCCTGGCCTGCTTTCCCCTCCATCCTATACCTCCTTTTACCCCTCCCTGAGCCCTAATCCTATTCAAAGCCACAGAAAATGGGATTAAAGGGAACACAGCCAGCAAAGAAATCCTTTCTAACCTTCAGTTTTAACACTGGGCACTTTCTGAACACAGCATCTAATCTTTATTAAGTACTGTGTGCCCTTGTCGTGGCTCCTTCTGCACTAGCATTTATCCTCTCAGGAAATGAGTAACAAAGAGCAGAATGAGGGGGGAAAAAGAATGTAAATAGGGAAATGTGTTCTTCAAGCTTACAGACTAGAAGAAAAACAAGCAGGCCTCCACAATAGCATCAGGTAATACCGGCTGTTTCAAATCATGTGCTATGTAAATGTGTATGTTTTTCAAAGACCACACCTGTACATTTCAGAGGACCCATGAACTTCGTAAACAAGCACGATTTTGTTCTAGTCATCAGTAGGACCCCGGGGTACCAAAGCCAGTCTAATATGGCCTCTAATATTTTTCATCTGCCCTGTGGGGTGGCTCGTCATTTGAAATATGTGCTGCTTTCTACGGGTTATTTCAAGGGAAGCATCTGTGCCCTCCCACCATGTCATCATCTTCTTTTTCTCTTTTATCCCCACCCTCCTCCTCCTCCTTCTCCTTTTTTAAAATTCTACCTCAAATTTCATTAAACTTTGTTATCACATGTAGTAAATATTTACTGATTGTAGTCTCTGATATTGTACCATTTAGCTACTACTTATTCCTCCATTTTTATGCCTTCTCACAAATGAGTATCTTGTTAAGACTTTCTTCACGCTAACTAAAAACAATATTTTAATTAAGGTAAATATTAAATCTTATTTCAGAGAGAAGAAGCTCCTGCTTCATGACATCTAGCAGGATGCTAAACATTTTCAGAATTCACTGCAAAGGCAATTTTTAAAAATCCACAAAGAAAATGAGCCTTGTTATAGAGTGATTAAGCTACAGTGCATTTCACCTCAAGGGGAAACCCAATCTGTTTCTCACTCAAGATGATGCTGGCCAGGGGATGATCTTATTAGGATATGAACAGCCTCTTGCTTTTAATTCTCACTGGCAGATATCACTCCATCTGGGACCAGTAACTCAGATCCAAATGGGGCGAAGCAGCTCAGCAGTGTGACCTCTCTACCCTTAATGCTGCAAATCTAAAAGACTTCTTGCCCTGGCTGGGGTGGCTGGTGGGCTCAGTGGATTGAGTGCAGACCTGTCGACCGAATGGTTGCTGGTTCGGTTCCCAGTCAGGGCACAGGCCAGGTCTCCAGTGGGGGCGTGTGAGAAGCAACCACACAGTGATGTTCCTCTCCTTCTCTTTGTCCCTCCCTTCTCCTCTTTCTAGGAATAAATAAGTAAAATCTTAGGAAGGAAGGAAGGAAGGAAGGAAGGAAGGAAGGAAGGAAGGAAGGAAGGAAGGAAGGAAGGAAGGAAGATGGAAGGAAGGAAGGAAGGAAGGGAGGAAGGAAAGGAGGGAGGAAGGAAAGGAGGGAGGGAGGGAAGGAGGGAGGAAGAAAGAAAGGAAGAAAGAAAAGAAAGACAAAGAAAAAAAGACCTTGGCAGAGAGAAGCTTCCTGTTGGATGTTGGGGCAATGGGAGGGCTGAGGCTGCCATCTTGTGATAAAGACTGCAGGGTCTGGTGTTCTAACCCTTGTTTGAATTCTGACTGTGCCGTTTACAAGCTGTCTGGCAACTTCTCTGTTCCTCTATTCCCATTTGTAAAGTGGGTGTAATAATAGTACCTACCTCCTAGGGTAAATAATGGCTAAATGAAACAAGATGTGGAAAGCATTTACAACAGTGCTTCACATAAATGTTAGCTACTCTTATTATTGCTACTACTATTAGAGTTATTACAACAATAGAAGGAAGACTGAAGCTGGAAATACAATGTCTGACTTTGTAGGAATATTTTGCAAAGATCATTAGCTTAGACAAAGTGCCCTTATCTGATCATCTTGCCTAAGATTTTAAAAGAAAATGTAGTTTTAACCTTTTTGTATTGTGTGACATGCAGAAACCTGGGTAAAACACAAGTTACAGTTGGATTTATTTTAAATCTAACACCTATGTAAATACCTCCCAGGTCTAAGGGGACCTCACCAGAACCCCGGGATCCTCTGCAAGCCCTTTCTAAGGCACAAATTCCTCCCTCCACAGAAGTGGCGCTGTCCTTATTGAAGTCCGGTCACTTTTTCACTCTTGTTTTGCTCTCTGTGCACTTTTATCCTAAGCACACAGAAACACTATGCTGTGGGTTTTGCTCTCTTTTTACAGTAAATATAAATGGGTTGTACAGTGTGTATTCTTTTGTGTCTGGTTTCTTTTGATCAACACTACATTTTTAAAGATCTCAAATTTCTTTATTTTTGTATTCCACTGTATAAATATGCCATGAAGTATATGTTATTTCTGCTCTTGATGGGCATGTGTGTTGTTTTTAATTAAAAATATTGCTGCTATACACTCTGTTGAACACCTGCCTTGGAGTACACTCACACGCATTTTCTGTATCCGGAGGAATGCAACGTTGGCAGTGCTGAGGTGTTTTCTGAGATAAATGCACCAACAGTGATGAGAGTTCCCATTGTTCCATATTCTCACTCCAAACTGACCTTGTTACACTTTTTAATCTTAGCCATTCTAGTGGGTAGAGAGTGGTATCTCATTGTATTTACTGGATTACTAACGATGTTGAGCATTTTTTCCATTTTTACTGGCCATTTGGATATACAATTCTCCTGCCTATTTTTTTTGTCTTTTTCTTATTAATTGGTAGGAGTTCTTAATATAGTCTGCATGCAATTTTTCATTGCTTCTGAGTATTCAATATCTTCTCCCAAATTTCTTAATTTTAATATAGTTGACCTTTATGGTGGTTACTTTCTGTGACTGTCCTATTTTTAAAACTTTGCCAACTCTGAGGTCATGAGGATATCTAACATTGTCCTTGAAGATCTTTCTTGTTTAACCTTTCTCAAGCAGGTCTTTGTTTTAGTCGGCTCAGGCTGCCATAACAAAACGACTAGACTAGGTAGCTTAAACAACAGATATTTATTTCTCACAGTTTTAGAGGTTGGGAAGTCCAAGATCAAGGTGCTGGCACTCTTTATGGCACAAGCCCTCTTCCTGTTTTACAAATGGCCATTTTCTCACTGTGCCCTCACGGCAGAGATAGAACAAGAGCTCTGGACACTAATTCTGTTATGGAGGCTCCACCTTCATGACTTCATCTACCCCTAACTAGCTCCCAAAGGCCCCACCTCCAAATCCCATCACACTGTGGGGTAGGGATTTAACATGATTTTGGAGGGGAACAAAAACATTCACTCCGTAACAGTCTTACACTGGGAATTCATTTTTGTTAGCCATCTAATTTAATATTTTCTCTTCTGGGTGGTGCCCCAGCACTACCTGTTGAAAGGCTATCCTGTAGCAACTCCTCTGCAATACCAACTTTTGTCATAAACCGAAAGTCCATTTTATCTCTTGGACTGCTTGTTGATTCTCTATTGTGTCCCGTAATCAGTTTGTCTACCTTGAGCCAAAGTCCTCTGGGGACAATTTTCAGGTGTATCGAGTCCTTTATTCTTCATCAAGTGGGCCTTGGACCTTTCCTTTTGCATTTCCATAGAAAATTGAGATTCAAATTCATTTAAAAAATCCGTGGGGATTTTGTTGGGGTTTGCACTGAATCTAAAGATAAGTTTAAGGGAAATTGGTCCACTTTTAATAGTGAGTCTTCTGATTCACAAAAGTGGGATATCACTTAATTCATTGAAATCTTTGATCATTTCAATCATATTTTAGAATTTTCTAACTAGAGATCTTGCACATTTTCTTTAGAATTATTGTTAGGTATTTGATATTCCTTGATATTATAAATGATTTAATCTTTTTAAGATTTTACTTTCTAACCATTATTTGCTGGTAAATAGATACACAAATGATTTTCAAAAATGTATCTTGTATAAAGAATCTTGCTAAACTCTCTATTTAATAATTTATCTGTAACTTTAAATTTTTCTATGGACACAATCAAATAATCTGTGAAGAGTGAGTTTTATTTATTCCTTTCCAATACTTGTAATTTGCTGTCCTTTCTCTTCCCATATACATTGTCTAGGACCTCTAGCACAGTGTCGAATAGAAGTAGTGATAGGAAGCATCCTGTTTGTTACTGGACTCAGAGAAAAAGCTTTCAATATTTCACACTTAGCAATGGTGTTTGCTGTAGGTTTTTTTTTGTAAACAGACTTTATAATCTAAAGGAAGTTCTCATCTAGTACTATTTTACTAAAATTTTTATCATGAATGCATAATACGTTATTTTTAAAGCATCTGGAGAACACAAGCCTTGTACCCAAATGATCTATGAAGAGAGTCTTCTATATGTATGAGAAAGAAGGTGCCTTTTGACTTGATCTTTGGTTAAAAATGGAATGGAGTAATGATCACAAAATACCTATTTGAAATAGGGCAAGTGGCATGAGCAGGAAGAGACTCTAGATGCAAGTTATCTGTTTTCCCAGATATAAAAAAAATGACATTAAAATAATATGAAATTTTGTAAGTCTTCCAGTTATAATATTTTGAAATTGTAGGATTTTGGTTGTCCCTGTCGCCCCAGTATTAATGTTTACTAACAAGAATAGGGATAAAGGAATTACAAAGCAAAAAATACCTAACAGCTCTGTTATGTCTCCAAATCTCCAGGAGGTGGAGGCAGCGAGCCACTAAGATTTCAGCCTAACCGGTTTCCAGCCTTTCAACTTGAAATATGCGGAGAGGTTGGCCTAGTTTATCCTCATTCTTGTGTTTAATTTGCAGCCTTCCCAGGAAGAAATTATCCTCACTATGGCAGAATAATGTAAGGGAAGCTGCGTCCCTGGTTTGATCTCACTGGCCTACAGTACTCAGAGTGTATTCAATCCACGTATTCAATAAATATAAAAATAATTGGAGGGGCTCATTAGCTTTGGACTAATGACAAGTAGGACCCATTTGAAATGACTGAACTCACACCCTAAAATGAGCAAACAGATGTAAGTGTATTGCTACACACTGTCTTAGTCTACTTGGGCTGCCATAACAAAAAGCCATAGACAGAGTAAAAACTAAGTCCCGTGGAACTAAATACATGTTCTTGGCAATTCCTTTCCAGTCCTGTGAAATAGCCAAGTGTTCTTCTCAGACACATGAGTTAACAAATTATCCTTCTATTTAAGCTAGTTTCAAATGTTTTCCTGTTACCTACAGTAAAAGGTGTCCTGATAAGTAGAGTCTGCATAAAACCTCTTGCATGATGCCTCGGGCTTTACATGTTTAAGAATTACTATATATGGCCCTGACCAATGTGGTTCAGTTGGTTGGGTGTTGTCCTGCAAAGCAGCAGGTTGCCAGTTCGAGAGGCAACTGGTCAATGTTTTTCTCTCACATTAATGTTTCTCTCCCTTTTTCTCCCTTCTTACCCCTCTCTAAAAATAAATAAAATCTTTTTTAAAAAATTAAACCCTGATTTGTGTGGTTTAGTGCATTGAGTGACAGTCTGTGAACCAAAGGGTCACTGGTTTGACTCCCAGTCAGGGCACATGCCTGGGTTGCGGGCCAGGTCCCCAGTAGGGGGCGCATGAGAGGCAACCACACATTGATGTTTTTCTCCCTCTCTTTCTCCCTTCCCCTCTCTCTAAAAATAAATAAAATCTTTTTAAAAAACATGTAAGAATAAATACACAATTTTTTAAAAATTAAAACTTTAAAAGAGCAATTACTATAAAATTTAGACTAAAGAGAATAGAACTGCTTACAAATTCTATTTGTTAAATAACCCTTACAATTTAGTTTAAAAGTCTGGATAGAAAGTATTCATTTTGTTTTTTGAGAGAATTAATCATTTCAGTGGATAGAATTTGGGGGAGTTTGTTAACTTTTGAAATGAGTTCTAAGTCACAGTAAAGTTGAAAGAATTGTACAAAGGACTTTGGTATGTCTGTCTCCCAGATTCAGCAACTCTTAACATTTTACAATTGTTACTTTTAGTTACCATTTTCTTTATCTCTAACCTTGTACTAAGCCACTGCAGGGCTACTGAGCACTTAAAACATAACCAGTGTGATTTAGGAACTGGATTTCTAATTTAATTTAACTTAAAGATAAATTTAAAAAGTGACAATCAAGTCAGTTACTGGAAAAAAATTTGAGTATGCATGGAACAACTTAATTATGTATATCTACTTCTTCAAGATGTTAATTTTAGGACACCTAAACACAGACCATGTATTTCTGGTAAAAATGTAGCATCCACATTGAGAAATGTGGTAAAGTATAAAATATACACCGTGTTTCAAAGACCTACTATGAAAAAAAGAATATTAAATATTTCAATGTTAATCTTTCAATATTGATTATATGCTGTAATTAAAATATTTTCAACATCCTCAGTTAAATAAGAATATTATTTAAATTAACTTCACCCACTTGTTTTTACTTTTAAAATGTAGCTAGTAGTGTATTTAAAATTACATGTTTGCCTTGCATTATATTTCTATAAGATGGTGCTCTGTCCATTTGAGAATGAGCTGAAAATATCCTACTCCTGTATCCTTGTATCTTTTTTTCATGCATTTCTAAGCAAAAGGACATTTTCTCACGTAACCAGTATGGTGTAGGTTTTCTTTTGGTGCTGTAGGTCTTGATGTAGAAAAGATGAATGAATCTGCCATCACGTAATGACTTTTCCTCATCCAGAATTTGACTAGAGGCAAAAATGGCCTCTGCAGAATCTCTATTA